>JAJPUD010000913.1:506986-533016 GCA_023553655.1 Myrmecobius fasciatus
AAGAAGAAGAAGAAGAAGAAGAAGAAGAAGAAGAAGAAGAAGAAGAAGAAGAAGAAGAAGAAGTGGAAGAGTAGGGTGACTGTCCCAGTCTTTCTGATACTTTATTCAATTATGTAGATAGTAATGAATTGATAAAATAATACACAAGTAGTGAGTACTTACACATGCCCAGGTTGGCACTAAGCATTGTGACATGAAAAAAATAAATAGACAATATATCAGCTTCTATGAGGTCTTTACAAGATAAAAGCACCTTGAAAAGAGACAGACTACCAAAAGTCATTATTGATGAGGGAATTCCAAATGCTAGAGTGTATGCTAGGGAGCTCTGTTTAGCTTAGGAAAGTTGTTTTTTTTGCAAAGTTAAACAGTGTCTTTTGAATCCAGGTGCCTCTCTCTTGAGCATTAGAATGCTAGATTGCATTACAAGATTATAAAAATGCCATAATATTCTTTGGACTATTATAAAATGCCATACCATACAATTTTTAAATCATGGAAACTGGCAAATTATACTAGTTCAAATCAAATATTGTATGACTAAAGCACTTAAGACACTGAAGCCTACAGGGATTTTTCATGCCTCTACAGGGAAAATATAGGAAAATTGAAGGCATGTAACAGCATAAAAGGTTTTAAGTTGTTTATCGTAGAGATCTCCAGGGTTTTAAACACTGTTTTAGAGAAGGCATTTTCTGATCAGAGGGGGAATTAAAAACCAACAGAGGCAAAATTTCTTTACTAAAGTTTATCACTTTTTTTTTCAGATTAAGTTCTGCACTCTAGCTACAAATTTCTTTTCTTTTCTTTTTTTCCCCCTCCTATCTTGAATTCTTTTTAATGTGTTAGTTGCCCTGACTCTAATTTTTCCATCTCCTCTCTTGCTGGCCTCTGTGATACCTCCTACTTTCACTCTCCTTTCCTAGGGACATGGGTTTCTGATGCATAATTTTTCAATCAGGACCTGAAGTTCTGACAACAGTAGCAACAAAGTACATGTAATTGTTTAATTTACATGATTTCAAGAGTCCATTTTAGATTTCTAACCAATCAGGCCTGCCTGGGACCAAGGGGAGTTGTACCTCACCATCCTGCCATCTTTCCTTCGATAGCCATCCCACATACCAGTTTTTGTCTCATCTCCCAGCTACCCTCTCCACAGGAAAACCTTGCTTCTCAAATCTTGCTAAATCACCTGCACCTTTAATTGTAGACAGCTTTGTCTATGTTCTGTTTAACTGCCTAAGCCCAAACAGCATCACTCTCCTGGCAGTGTGGTGTCCAGTCCCCCTGACCTGAGTCAATCCCAAGCAACTTCACATAGACATTATCTTGACAGCCACCCAGCCATCTATGCTATTGTATTACCTTTATTTGTGGTTTTGACCAGGTCTTGTGTCTGATGATCCATATTCCTTTAATACCTCAACCAAATCAGGAAAAAAAATCACAACAGTTGAAGTTTATATTGTAGCAAAGAATCAGAGATGTAACTACAGATACCTGTTCAAGTATGAATGGTGAGTCTGTCTGAAACAATAAGTCTTTTCACATAGCATTTGGTAACACAGATGACAATTCTGACATACCAAGACTTCTAGATCAAAACCAGGGGAGATTCTGGAACATCATATCTAGGAGGCTCATGAAGTCCACATATCAGGTGGTTCCTTCTAATTTAGGCATCAGTCAAGTTACCTAACATGTAATATTCCCCTGTTATAATCTATAATTCTACTAACTTATTTCTGGCTTATTGTGCCTTTACAAACCTTGGTAGCTTACATATTAGATAGTGAAACTGAAATACAGCAGAAATTGATTTAGATATTGCAACATCATTCAGCAAAGCCAGTTCAATAAGAAGGCACTATGGTACATTCTGGGAATACAAAAACTAAAATAAAATACCTGCTGCCCTCAAGAAACTTATATTCTATGAGTTGGAGAGACGACATCTTACCCTCTTATGTTTCCTGTTTTTTTTTTTTTTTTTAACCTTGCTTTTGTTCATCTTGGGAACTGAGAATTGATTTATTCATTATCACTTACAGAAACCTATGAGAACAACTGACTCCTGGTTTGCATCTTAGGCTTGCTCTTGAAGCAAAAAAGGCAGAAGGAGATCCTTGATATGTCAAAGAAGTGACATGTCAATTCATCTCTGAGAACCTTGCTTAAACTTTGGAATGGACATTCCAAAGTTCTATTATCATAAAGTTAGATTGTGTAGTATGTAGGACCACCTTTATGTCATATAGTGGATTCCCCCTGAAAAAGCAGTTTCAAAGAATTAAGTGGTCTAACATTCTCTGAAAAATGATAACTCATAAGCCTTCATCAATGTATTTGTTTTTTTCTAATCAAATTAACAAGCATTTAGTCAACACCTACAATGTGCTGGACACTGTGCTAAATTAAACACACTTAGAGTACAAAGAAAGGAAAAAATAGTCTTTGCTTTTAAGGAGTTCAGAGTCTAGTAGGGAGACAAGATGCAAACAATTTCACACAAACAAGATAATGCCAGTATAAATTGGAAATAATTAACAAAGAATAGAACTAAATTAAACAAAATTAGGAAAGGCTTCTCATTGAAGATCTAGGGAAGCCAGATGAGAATTCTTGACATGGAGGACAGGCAGTAAAAAATGTATGGGTAAATGGAGTGTTTTGTTAAAAAAAAAAAAAAAAAAGTAGCTATAGATAATTTTCAATGGAAAAAAATCTCTAAAACAAAGTTTAGGTATGACTTAGTTTTGTTCATATCCAGAGTTTCCCCCACCATGAGTCTCCTCCTATGTTGTATAAGAGGGCATGAAATATGAGATAGTACAATATGCCATATTTAAAGCAGCTTAGTGTAATGGATAGAACATTGATTTGAAGTGAGAAAGACTTTTTAAAAACAATCCTGACATTTTTTACCAGCTGTTTGACTCTGGACTCCAGAAGAAAGGAAGGAAAAAAAGCAAAAAGAAATGTAGTCCCTGTCCTCTAGGAATTTAAATTTGAATGGAGGTAGATAACACATAAAAGAGAGCCGAATAGCAAAGGGTGAAAATTCTTTGTGTGGTGGAAGATTGTGAAATCTCTAGAGTAGAATTGGGAAGGAAATGGAGTCTGACTGATCTGAGGTACTTCCTCAAAAAAAGAGACCAGGAGTAACTCACCAATGAGAGAAGGGGGCTGGTTAGTTAGGTTAGCTAAGGATTCTTAAGGGATAGAGATGAGGAGGGAGTAAATTATAGATTTTGTGGGCAGCCTATGTAAGCATCCACATGGAGATGGGGTGTCATGTGCTAATAATAACAAGGATGCAGTAACCTCTTGGTCTCAGTTTCCTCAGTTGCAAAAGAGAATATTGGACTGAATGATCATTAAGATCCCTGGTAGTTCTAATTCTAAGATCTTTTATATTTACTAATAGAAAGGAAGTTTTTCATTACTATTTCTTTAGAACTGAAATTGATCATTACAGTTTATTTGTTTGATTGCCTTTTAGAAATGCTAACTTTTTTGGGGGGAGGCATATATATATATACATACATATATATATATATTAAAGAAAAATACATAGTTAGAAACACAAGCAACATATATATATATATATATATAAATTTTCTTTAAATAAATTTCTATTATTCTTCCTTCATTGATATGCTCTGCAATGCTCATAGTGACCCTAATAGAGTCCCTCTGGAAGCATGCTCCTGTTTCTTGACTCTTAATGCCTGTACTAAAGTCCAGTCAACAGCAGAGCCCAAGCATTAATTTATTGAAAAGTTGATGGCTTATATGGAACTTCCCTCCTCTCCTGACATTCTTGCATTCCCAGCATGAATAACTACATGGCCCACCAGGCTTAAGGATGCAGTTATCCTGACTATATGTTATTGGAAATAAGCCTCAGTAGGAAAGCAGATTAGGGCAGTTTAAAAGAGGAAAAATATAGAAGGTATGAAAAACCAGGACGAAAATTGATTTCTAAGTACAGTCAGACCTCATGCCTATTAAGGTTTCATGGTTGATTCCAGGCAGAGAATTACTGTCCTGCATCGCTAAAATTATGCATGTCTGGAGATTTGCAGATTCCTCTCAACTGTGGGCTTCTGGGACCTCCCATTACTGGGGGCATGACAAGGAACTTTCCCAAGTGTCCATGATCTAGGCAGTGTTTTAATAACATGCTATTCAAAGTGGAACTTCTAAAAAGGCTATCTATGCTCAATAAACATTCCATCTTTTTTTTTAAATGATAGTTGATTATTTTTCAATTAGAATAAATTATATTTGCTAATTTGGAATAAGATCTGAATGTCTTTAGCATTACATTTTCTTTCAAAATCTTTCAAAAATCAAAATTGAAAAACAAGAGATTCATAGAGAATGCCATAAATAATACTATCTGAAATTTGTATGAAATTTACATGCATTTCATTTTTGCCTTGCTAAAATTCTGTGAAGTAAATAATGCTGAGCTATTATCCTCATTTTAGAGATGAGTGAATGGAAGTTTGGAGAGCCTATGAAACTTGTTTGTGTTTGCACAGAGAGGAAGTGTTAGAGAAAGATCTGAAACCCAGGCCTTTCTGGCTCCATGGGCAATACTGTGTCTATTATATATGTTGACTATTCAAATGAAAGAACTCCTTATTTGGTCAAGTCAGACAAAATGATACATCCCTCAGCTGGGTACACTGGGAATTAATGATGTTAAAAATTGTACTTCCACTGAGGGAAGATATTTTAGCATACAGAAACTCCTTAGGTATGATTTACAGAGTTTGTTAAAGAAATCAACTCATAATTTTGATGATTTTATTTTCCTTAACATCAGTTTTTATAGTATAATTCTCTCTCTCTCTCTCTTTTGGCTTGACTTGACTTTTCTTACAGGATAAAGACAGAAGAGTTTAAAAAACTGTATATATGTATACTTATGTGAATATATGTTTATATACACAAATATGTATATGTGTGTATATACATATATAGTGACAACTTAAATTTATTACAAAGGATGTAGCACTTTGATCAAATGCAAAAGTCAGCATTAATATACTATCAAAGTCAATGGATGCTCCTCTCTTTTCTGTTGATAAAGATAATTCCATTGCCTTTGGGGAAAATAGCAAGATTTATTTGAGTGCTTTGAAGGAAATAAACATATCAATAAAAATAAAACAAAGAAAAAGGCCAAAGATGGACCCTTGAACAGTGCTCATGTTTAATGGAAATAGAGCTGAAAGCTCAAGAACTTGAAGGTCATCTCATTTAACCCCTTCATATTGCAGAAACACTTAACTTGGAGCACTTAGTAGACATTCAATAGGTGTTGATTAAATTGAACCAAGTACTGAATTTCCTAGTGGCTATCAAAGATCAAGCGAGGGGAAAGGGGACAGCTATAGACCTTGTATTTTTACAAGCACAAAGAACTGGCATTTGAAATGTTTTGCTTCTTCCTAGTAATCCTGAACCACCACCTTCAACATACTCCCCTCACCCTCCAGCTTAGTACCACGCTGTATATTTTCTTCTCTCCATTTTTGAAGGGAATCTGTTTTACTATGTAATCTATCAGTATACCCAGATTCTCTCTGTTCTGAGAGAACCCATGAGTTTTCCTTCCTTTTACGCCTCAGGGACTCAATATTTCTGTGCCTAAATTTCTGTTCTTACAGGAAATCTCTCTTCCTCAAAGAGATTAGACGTACAAATTTTTTAAAACTAAGGATTCATATGGATGAGAAAGTCCCATCATTTCAAGAGAGTTAACAAATACTCAAGAGTCTCTTTTCCCTGGAAGTCCCCAAATGTTTTGCAGGCTGAGCAAGCAGTTGTTCAAATCAGCCATTAGAATCACTTCATTCACTACAGAAATGCAATTAAATGGCAAGTTAACCTGAACAGATCTCACCAATCCTGCAACTATGTAAAAGAATTTCTGATCGAATTAATACACTTCAATTATCCTGATAATTTGCATGTATAGGCTAAGATTTACAAAGTCTGTTAATTTGTCCCGTTGTTTTCTAACAGAACACTTCACCAGATAATGACATAAAGAATAAGAGGTTATTTTGCTGCAGTTAATCTAAAATTCAGCAATGAATATTCTGTCTTTATAAAATGAAATATTAAAAAAAACTTTTTATTAAAGCTTTTTATTTGCAAAACATATGCTTAGGTAATTTTTCAACATTGACCCTTGCAAAGCTTTCTGTTACAAATTTTTCCCTCCTACCACCCACTCCCTTCCCTAGATGGTAGGAAGTCTAATATATATTTATTATGTTAAAATATTTGACAGATTGAATATGTGTATACATATTTATACAGTTATCTTGCTGCACAGGGAAAAAAAAACCTGAGAAGGAAAACATAATGCAAGCAAACATCAATAGAGAGTGTGAAAATGCTATGTGGTGGTCCGGACTCAGAACCCACAGGCCTCTCCCTGGGTGTAGATGGCTTTCTTCATCACTGAACAACTGGAACTGGTTTGAAACATCTCATTATTGAAGAGAACCATATCCATCAGAACTGATCATCATATAGTCTTATTGTTGCCATGTACAATGATCTCCTGGTTCTGCTGATTTCACTCAGCATCAGTTCATGCAAGTCTCTCCCAGAGAGAGACTGAAATCATCCTGCTGGTTGTTTCTTACAGTACAATAATATTCCATAACATTCATATACCATAATTTGTTCAGCCATTTTCCAACTGATGGGCATCCCTTCAGTTTCCAGTTTCTTGCCACTACAAAAAGGGCTGCCACAAACATTTTTGCACATGTGGGTCCCTTTCCTTCCTTTAAGATCTCTTTGGGATATAAGCCCAATATAAACACTTCTGGGTCAAAGGGTATGCACAGTTTGATAACTTTTTGAGCATAGTTTCAGATTGCTCTCCAGAATGGTTGGATCCGTTCACAGTTCCACCAACAATGTATCAGTGTCCCAGTTTTCCCACATTCCCTCCAACATTCATCATTATCTTTTCCTGTCATTTTATTATTATTTTTTTTTGGCTGAGGCAACTGGGCTAAGTGACTTGCCTAGGGTCACACAGCTAGGAAGTGTTAAGTGTCTGAGGCCAGATTTGAACTCAGGTCCTCCTGACTTCAGGGCTGGTGCTCTATCCACTAAACCACCTTGCTGTCCCTAAACATACTTATGGAGCTTGAGTTTTCCTCTATCAATCTCCACTATTTGTTTTTTGTTTTTTTGCTTAGGCAATTGGGGTTAAGTGACTTGCCAAGGATCACACAGCTAGGGAAGGTCAAGAGTCTAAGACCAGATTTGAACTCAGGTTCTCCTGACTTCAGGGATAGTGTTCTATCCACTGAGCCACCTAGCTGCCCCCTTTTCCTGTCATTTTAGCCAATCTGACAGGTGTGTAGTGGTACCTCAGGGTTGTCTTAATTTGCATTTCTCTGATCAATAGTGATTTGGAGCACCTTTTCATATGACTAGAAATAGTTTTAATTTCATCATCTGAAAATTGGCTGTTCATTTCCTTTGACTATTTATCGATTGGAGAGTGACTTGAATTCTTATAAATATGAGACAATTCTCTATATATTTTAGGAATGAGGCCTTTAAATGAGAACTCTTAAATGTAAAGATGATTTCTCAATTTATTGCTTTCCTCCCAATCTTGTCTGCATTAGTTTTGTTTGTACAAAAACTTTTTAACTTAATATAATCAAAATTATCTATCTGGTGCTCAATTAAGAGTTCCAGTTCTTCTGTGGACACAAATTCCTTCCTTCTCCATAGGTCTGAGAGGTAAACTATCCTATGTTCCTCTAATTTGCTTATAATATCACTCTTTATATCTAAATCATGAACCCATTTAGATCTTATATTGGTATGTGGTGTTAGGTGAGGGTCAAACCCTAATTTCTTCCATACTGGTTTCCAATTTCTCCAGCAGTTTTTGTGAAATAATGAGCACTTATCCCAAAAGCTGGGGTCTTTGGGTTTATCAAACACTAGACTGCTATAGTTATTGCCTGGTTTGTCCTGTGATACAATCTTATTCTACTGATCAACTACTCTATTTCTTAGCCAGTACCAAATGGTTTTGATGACCACTGCTTTATAATAAATATAGTTTTAGATCTGGCATAGCAAAGCCACCCTCATCAGGCTTTTTTTTCTTTTCATTAATTCCCTTGAAATTCTTGACCTTTTGTTCTTCCAAATGAACTTTGCTACTATTTTTTCTAGATCTGTAAAATACTTTCTTTGGAGTTTTATTGGCATGGTACTAAATAAGAAAATTAGTTTGGGTAGTATTGTCATTTTTATTATATTTGCTCTGCCTACCCATGAGCACTTGATGTTTTTCCAACTGATTAGGTCTGACTCTATTTGTGTGGAAAGTGTTTTGTAATTTAGTTCATATAGTTCATGACTGTTCCTTTGCAGATAAATTCCCAAATATTTTATACTATCAACAGTTATTTTGAATGAAATTTCTTTTTGTATCTCTTGCTGCTGAACTTTGTTGGTAATATATAAAAATGCTGATGATTTGTGTGGATTTATTTTGTATTCTACAACTTTGCTAAAGTTGTGAATTATTTCTAGTAGTTTTTTAGTTGAGTCTCTAGGGTTCTCTAAGTATACCATCATATCATCTGCAAAGAGTGATAATTTGGTTTCCTCATTACCTACTCTAATTCCTTTAATCTCTTTTTCTTCTCTTACTGCCAAAGCTAACATTTCTAATACAATATTAAATAGTAATGGTGACAGTGGGCAGCCTTGTTTCACTCCTTATCTTATTGGAAATGGGTCTAATTTGTCCCCATTACATATGATGCTTGCTAATGGTTTTAAATAGATGCTAAAAATCATTTTAAGGAAAAGCCCATTTATTATACTCTCTAGTGTTTTTAATAGGAACGAGTACTGGATTATATCAAATGCTTTTTCTGCCTCTATTGAGATAATCACATTTTTGTTGAATTGGTTATTAATATAATTGATTATGCTGATAATTTTCCTAATATTGAACCAGCCCTGCATTCCTGGTATAAATCCTACTTGGTCATAGTGTATTATCCTGGGGATGACTTTCTGTAATCTTATTGCTAATACCTTATTTATGATTTTTGCATCAATATTCATTAGGGAAATTGGTCCATAGTTTTCTTTGTCTGTTTTCACCCTACCTGGTTTAGCTATCAGCACCATATATGTATCATAAAAGGAATTTGGTAGTAGACCTTCTTTCTCTATTTTTTCAAATAGTTTATATAGTATTGGAATTAATTGTTATTTGAATGTTTAGTAAAATTCACATATAAATCCATCTGGCCTTGGAGATTTTTTCTTAGGGAGTTGATTAACAGCTTGTTCTACTTCTTTTTCTAAAATGGGGCTATTTAAATAATTTATTTCCTCTTCTGTTAACCTGGGCAGTCTATATTTTTGTAGATATTCCTCCATTTCATTTAGATTGTCACATTTATTGGCATAAAGTTGTGCAAAGTAACTCCTAATTATTACTCTAATTTTCTCTTCATTGGAGGAAAGTTCTCCCTTATCATTTTTGAGACTAACAATTTGATTTTCTTCTTTTCTTTTTCTAATTAAATTAAGTAAAGGCCTATCTATTTTGTTGTTTTTTTCATAAAAACAACTCTTAGTTTTATTTATTAATTCAATAGTTTTCTTATTTTCAATTTTGTTAATCTCCCCTTTTATTTTCAGAATTTCCAATTTGGTATTTAATTGAGGGTTTTTAATTTGCTCTTTTTCTAGCTTTTTAAATTGTAAGCCCAATTCATTGATCTTCTCTTTCTCTATTTTATGCAAGTAAGCATCTAAAGATATAAAATTACCCCTTATAACCACTTTGGCTGTATCCCACAAATTTTGGTATGTTGTCTCATTATTGTCATTCTCCTGGATGAAATTATTAATTGTGTCTATGATTTGCTTTTTCACCCATTCATTCTTTAGGATTAGATCATTTAATTTCCAATTAACTTTTGGTCTATTTTCTCCTGGCCTTATATTGCATGTGACTTTTATAGCATCATGATCTGAAAAAGATGCAATTACTATTTCTGCCTTTCTGCATTTGATTTTGAGGTTTTTATGACCTAACACATGGTCAGTTTTTGTATAAGTTCCATGAACTGCAGAGAAAAAAAGTAAAGTCTTTTTTGTTTCCATTCAATTTTCTCTAAAGATCTACCATACCTAACTTTTCTAACATTTTATTTATCTCCCTAACTTCTTTCTTATTTATTTTGTGGTTTGATTTATCTAATTCAGAGAGAGCAAGATTAAGATCCCCCACTAGTATAGTTTTGCTGTCTATTTCTTCTTGCATCTCTCTAAACTTCTCCTCTAGGATGCTATACCACTTGGTGTATATATGTTTAGTATTGATATTGCTTCATTATCTATGGTACCCTTTAGTAAAATATAGTTTCCTTTCTTATCTCTTTTAATTAGATCTATCTTTGCTTTTACTTGATCTGAGATCAGGATTGCTACCCCTGCTTTTTTTGTTTCCCTGAAGCATAATAGATTTTGCTCCAGCCCTTTACCTTCACTCTGTATGTATCTCTATGCTTTAGATGTGTTTCTTGTAAACAACATATTATAAGATTCTGGCTTTTAATTCAGTTTGCTATCTGCTTCCGCTTTATGGGAGAGTTCATCCCATTCACATTCACAGTTAAAATAACTAATTTTGTATTTCCTGCCATCTTATTTACTTAAAGTTATGTTTTTCTCTTTCCTTTCCCCTTTCTCCCTTCCCTCTCCCCAGTATTTCGCTTTTGATGACCACCTCCCTCAAATAGTTCTCCCCCCTTCAGAGTCTCTACCCCTTTTTTACCCCTTCCCCCTAAATCTTCTATTTTCTCTTCTATTAATCTATCCCTTTCTTTTCCTCCTTTCCCTCACACTTCCCTATAAGGAGGGACAAGTTTTTCTGTGAAACCAAATGTCTGATATACTCTTTTAGAGCCCAATCTGATGAGAGTAAGATTCACACAATGCTCATCCTCCTCCCTACTTTCCCTCAATTATATTAATTTTTCTTTGCCTCTTCATGAGATTTAACTTTACTTTTACCTCCTTTTTTTAATCTTATTTTACCTCCTTTCCCCTCTTTTCCCTAGTATGATAGCCCTTCCACCTGTAGTTTCTTTTTCATATTATCAAAGTAAAATTAAATTATACCCCCATTCTTTAAATATACCTATAGTAGAAATATAGTTATCAAGAGTTCTTTCCTTTTTACCTTTTTATGCTTCTCTTGAGTTCCTTATTTGGAGGTCAAATTTTTTGTTTTTTTCAGATCTGTTATTTCATTTGAAATAGGTGAAATTCACTTATATCATTAAATGTCCAGCTCATTCGAGCTGGATAGCTTATTCTTGGCTGTAATCCAAGTTTCTTTGCCTTTTAGATTATCTGATTCCAGGTCCTTTGATCTTTTAATGTGGAGGCTGACAGATCTTGTGTGATTCTAATTACAGTTCCTCGGTATTTGAATTGTTTCTTTCTAGCTGCTTGCAATATCTTTTCTTTGGTGTAATAGTCCTGAAATTTAGCCACAACATTCCTTGGAGTTTTAATTCTGGGGTCTCTTTCAGGAGGTGATCAGTGAATTCTTTTGATAGCGATTTTACCTTCTGATTCTAAAACATTAGGGCAGTTTTCTTTCATGATTTCCTGGAAGATAGTGTTCTTTTTTCCATCATGGCTTTCAGGAAGTCCAATAATCCTTAGAGTGTCTCTCCTAAATCTATTTTCCAGTTCAGTTGTTTTTCCTAGGAGATATTTTATTTATTTTTTTTTTGTTTTGTTTTTGTTTGACTGATTCTTGAAGTCTTATTGAGTCATTCATTTCCATTTGTTCAATTCTAATTTTTAATGTATTATTTTTTTCAGTTACCTTTTTTAGCTCCTTTTGTAACTGGCCAATTGGAATTTTTTTGTTCATTGTAGTCTTTTTCCTTCTCATCAATTTTCTTTTTTCAGTGAATTGGTGTCTTTTTCCATTTCACCAATTTTGTTTTTCAGTGAATTGGTGTCTTTTTCATATTTCTTTTGTAAAGCATTATATGCTTTTTCCATTCCTTCTTGCAATGATCTCTTTTCATTTCCCTATTTTTCTTCTAATTCTCTTTTGAGATTCTTTATGCAGTCTTCCAGGAAAGCCTTGTGAAATGGGGACCAGCTCAGGTCTCCCTTTGTGGCTTTCTCTGGAGTTGCTTTATTTTTATGAACCTCAGGATCTGGGGGTCTGTTCTTCTCACTCTGCATAAAAGCTGTCTATGGTGAGAGTTCTTTTTTGTTTTTTATTTATTTATTTTTTAAAGCTTGAGATGTGTTTAAAGCAGAGGAGCAGCAGCTGCTTTAATTTGCCTTGGGGCAGTTCAGCTGATTGACTTCTGGTGCTGGGCTATCCAGGCTAAGTCCCATGTTTTCAGTGGTTCTCAGTGGTTTCAGTGCCTTTTACAAAAGGCAGATCTGCCAAAGCACCGGCCATCAGGGCCAAGTGTTCCAAGAGTCTCATAGGGACTCCGCAGGTGCTTAGAATCTGCCACACTGAGTCTGGTCGGGCTTCCTGCCCTCTCCTGGAGCTGCTGTCTGAGTTGGGCAAACTGCCTGACCCCCTGCCTGTCTGAAACAGACCTGCTCCAGAGCTTTTCCAAAGCAGCTTTTTCTAGGAATGTGTTGTACTCCAAATATTTGGGGGAGCTTTCACTCTAGAACCGGTTTAGAGGTTTAATCTGCTTTTGGTTTGAGAGAACGTCAGAGGAGGTCACAGAGAGTCGTGTCTTCACTCTGCCATCTTGGCTCTACCCCCACAAACTGTGAAAATGAAATATTTTTAAAAAATAACATTCTTATATCCCAAGTCTGCATCTTTTGTTGTTTGGTAAGACCTGAAATTTTTCTGTTAGAGGGAACTTCCTATTTTTTTTGTTGTTGTTATATGTATACATATTTCCATACTTATCTTGTTGTGCAAGAACAATCGTATCTATATGAACAAAAAGTATCTGAGAAAGGAAACCCAATGCAAACAAACATCATTAGAGATCATTGAAATGATATGTTGTGGTCCACATTTCATATCCCTCTCTCTGGGTGCATATGGCTTTCTTCACTGAACAATTGGAACTGGTTTGAAACATTTCATTTTTGAAGAGAGCCACGTCCATCAGAATTGATCATCATGTAATATTGTTGTTGCTGTGTATCAGTTCATGCAAGTCTCTTCAGGCCTCTCTGAAATCATCCTGTTGGTCATTTCTTACAGAACAACAATATTCCATTGCATTCATATGCCATAATTTATTCAGCCATTCTCCAACTGATGGGCATCCATTCAGTTTCCAGTTTCTAGCTACTACAAAAAGGGCTGCCACAGACATTCTTGCACATGTGGGTCCCTTTCCCTCCTTTAAGATCTCTTTGGGATTTAAGCCCAATAGAAACACTGCTGGGTCAAAGGGTATGCACAGTTTGATAAGTTTTTTAGCATAGCTCCAAATTGCTCTCCAGAACCGTTGGATCCAGAGAACTTCCTATTGACAAAACTCTCTCTATTAATACAGGCCAGCACCTTTCCTTCAACTTTTATCCATAGGGGTTTACCTAGAGTTAAGGTGTTCAACTCAGCTTCCCAGTCACATAAGGGCAAGACACTGAATTAAAATATATTAAGGAAATATTTGGCAAAATAAATAAATGTACTATAGAATATAAACAATGCTAATATGTGGTTTTATAAGTCAACATTCACCCATTGAGTGGAACCCATTTCTATTTGAGTTTGACAGTACTGACCTGGAAGACTGAAAGGTTAAATCATTTGCACAGGGTTAATCTGCTAGGATGTAACAGAGATCACAGCTGAACTCAAATCTTCTTGACTTTTTTAATGTCATAATAATTTTCTCATTTTTAAAGTAACAGTAGTAATTTGCATTTAAATTGGGTGAGATTTCATTAAATAGCAGATGAAAAAATGATACTGTTCTTCTTGAAAAGTGTTGGGTCAAATAGAAAGGATAAATGAAGGCTGGTGGTTGAAGAGTAGGGGAAGGCCAGAATTAACTTCGTATGATGACCCAGTAGAAAGGAGATTAAAGGAGAAATGGGAGAGTGGGAAGATATAGAAAGGGAAGAATAGAAATATTATACTATGGCAACCCAAGTTAAGAATAATTATAAAATCTTTGTCAGAGAATTGAGAGAAACCTAAAACTATTCCACTGGCTGTGATTATTTTAAACTATTAAGGTCTTACTCATATTTGTTGGAAATTTAGTTTGGTGAGGACTTATTTAAAAATTTACAAACTTCTCATAGAAATGGAAAGCAAAATGGGAATTTATCCTGACACAGATGTGATGTGCTGATAAACATGAATAAAGTCTGTGTGAATACTAGTAAGGGAGAAATTGGGAAGCAAACCATAATTTATTTACATTAGAAATGGGAAAAAACCATTCATTAAAAGCAAGAGGTAGAAACTTTCAGAATTATGGAAATAGGGTTTTAATTAATTTATAGATTATTTGCTGTAACTCAGTCCTATAATTTGAGTAGCAAAAGTCTTCTAATATCTTTACAACAAATGTGTAAAAATAAATGGGAAAAAATGGATCAAACCAGGGCACCAGACCAATATAAACATTTGTGTTGCTAGCAATTTATTTCACAGAGTAGAAAATGTCCCCACAGAATTGAGAAATTTTGCCATGAAATGAAGCAGACACCAATCTCATACCCCACCAGAACCTTAGCTGAATTCAGGCTGTACCTGCAGGGATGAATTCTTGTTACAACTGGAGAAATCCTTAGGCTTAGCAATAACCAACACTCACTGTTTACTTTATTATGATGAACAATAATCTCATTGGAGCTGTATACAGTTATGTGTTCAATCAATATTAAAGTGCCTTATGTTATTAAATTGCAAGGATTTTTCTTTAATATTGGACTATATTCTGCCACTTCAGTTAATTAGCCCCACAAGGGGCTGCTTATCATACATGTGTTATGTCATGAGTATCTTAATGGGAGGACACTTAGAGAGGACATCTCATTGGTTCATCATTTAAATTAAATCATTTAATATTAAAAGTCTCACTGGTTTATCATTTAAATTGCATGGACTTTAAAAGGACTTGTAGTCTAGTCCAATTTTCTCACAATCACCATTTATCTCTTGAATCCAAATGCTCTGTACAATTGTACCTGGCCCAGGGTGTGGCATCTGTGGAACTTATGACAAAAACATTTTTACCCCTAATCTATTACTTGACTGAGTGTTTAGTCAATCATGCAATAACATATATCCATTCCTTAATAAGCATTATTCAATCAGTGATATACTTATTAATCAATACATATTGATTAATGGAGTACTAGAAATATAAAGCAAAAAATTAGTAATCTTTATCCTTAAGAACCTTATCCTCTAGTTGGGGTGGGGTGAGGGGAGACTTGCATACATAAAAATAAATACAAAATAAATATATTATAGAAAATAAATACTAGTTAGTTGGAGGCAATATTGGGTAGCACTAGTTTTAGGTAAGGAAGAACAGTCTTGAAAAAGTGGGCATTGAAGGAAGTTTGAGATTCTACCACAATTAGGAGATAAGAGAGAGAGATGAGAGAACAAAGGGAAGATCAAGTTAGTGTCAACAAAGAGGGAGGAATAAAATTGTTGGACTGTGGCAACTGAGAGTGAGGGAGAAGATCACTGAAGATGAGTAATCTGATTGTTAAATTTTTAGAAATCAGCAAATGCTACAAACCAGAACTTGATTTATTGCTTTGCTGATTTTCTAGACTCAAGAAAATGATGGAAAAAAATAGTAATGATATAGATTAAATTTAAAAGTGTTTTGGGTTTACATTCTCTGCCTTCTCAGGAAAATCAATTGTTAAACATTTACCAGCATTCCCCTGCATATTGCCCACAAACAAATGGAGAATCATGAAACCTGCTACTGAAAAACTTGAGATCTTTGATGGATATGTTGACATCATGCAGGGATTCACCAAAGGTATGTAAGTACTCACATGAAAGACAAAAGGGAGGTAGGGAAAGGAGAGGTTTTTAGTATACTGTCCATCCAAAAGAAGTCAAGAGGAAGACATGAAAAGCAAAACAAAACAAAAAAAGAATACTTTCTTAGGCTACATTAAACAAGGCATAGTACACTCAATGAGGCAGGTGACTATCTTGTGGGTTTTCAAAATCAAATCAAATCACAGACTGAGATTTCATTGCTATGAGTTACTCCCAGATGAGGAAATTCCCCTTATCATTGCAGGTTGGTACCTACCTTGCAACTTGTACCTTTAGAGAGTTGCCTAGAATAGGGTTTCTTAAATTTTTCTTAAATTTTTTATCATTTGCGACCTCTTTATACCTGAGAAATTTTTATGTGATCCTGGGTTAATCCTTTTTCAACTCATTTTTATTCTTTTCTATTAGAATATATGCTTCTTGAAGTCAAAGAGTTTCCTATTGCTTTTATTTGTATTCCCTAACCTGCTACATTTCAAGCACTTAATAAATGCTTACCTGGTTAGGATAAGGAGTTTACATTTTATTCAGTAGATATTGGGGATTCATTTAATTTTTTTGAACAGAGGGATAAAATTATCAGCCTTAGCATTTTACTAAGATTGACCCAGATACTATATAATAGATGAATTGGACAGAGAATAGATAATAAAACTTTTTTTAAATTTTTTAATTTTTTTAATTTGTATAACATATGTATGGGTAGTTCCTCAGCATTGATCTTTACAAAGCTTTCTGTTACAAATTTTACCCCCAGCCCCCTCCCCTCTCTTAGATGGCAGGAAGTCCACTACATGTTAATAATGTTGAAATACTTGACAAGTTGTGCAAGAAAAATCCTATCTTGTAGATAATAAAACTTTTACAATAGTACTGAAGCACCCAGTTTTTAAGTCCCTAAAGTCAGATTTTGTATTTATTTTACATATACTTCATAACTTAGAATGGAAGAAATCTAGAGGCCATCTAGTCCAACCTGTTAATTTTACAGATGAAACCATCAAGTCCCAGGAAGGGTAAATGATTTACTTAAAGCCTCCCACCTCTGACATCCATGCTCTCTGACTGTTTCTATTGGTACATGTTTTCTCTCATAGAATCTAAACTCCTTAAGGGAAGAACCAGTTTCTTTCTCTTTGTATCCCCAGCTCCTACTAAACCTAATTTTCAATACAGTACAGGGTACTTAGTAAAGGCTTATTGATTGATTAATTATAAGTAAATGGTGACTAGGATCTGAACTACTGTGCTTATGGTGGGAATGGAAGGAAGCAGATGAATGAAAAAGGTAAAGATGACTATCAGATTTGAGAACAGAAAATAAGAAAGAAGGTTCTGTCAAGAGAAACAGATTAACTAGGAGCAGGAGCAAGTTTTGGGGAAAGCTGAGTTCAATGTTGTGAATATGGAATTTGAGGTGCCTTTGGGTAGCATGATCCAGTAGTCAACTGAAAATATGAGGTTGATGAGAAATTGAGAGTCATCTAAAATGATATAATCATTGAAGTCTTAAGAGTGGGTGAATTTTCAAGGGTGTAGAATAGAAAGAGAAAATAAGAAGACTAATGTTAGCATCTTGGAAGATACTTGCATTAAATGATGGGAGTAGAAGGAACCCATCTCTCTACCTCTCTCTATGTCCCCATAAGATATTTTGAGTCATACTTGAGGACTTAAGAAATATAGGCTGGTTGCAATATACAAACAGATTTATACTATGTGGTACAAGTTGATGCTTCTACTGATGGCCATCTTGTATCTGCCAACTTTGAAGGTTTTAAACATGGTATTAAATTTGGTAATCTCAGTCTGGGAAAACTGGCCCTTGATCTCAATGTAAGAATATACTAGACAGACACTTGCCACATTATCAAACTTTAGTGACAGCCTATTACACAAAATTAGAGAATTTTTGTTGTGGATCATCCTTCATTATTGAAGAGGACTAATAACATCATGAAGTGATGTCGACTTTTGAGTGAATTGGATTTAAGTAGAATCACACAAACCTCATTCTCTTTTTTAAAAAAATTATTTTTATTTATTTTATTCTTAAGACATAAATAAGCATTTCTATAGTACAGTTGAAATGAAAAAAGATGATTACACATGAAATTACAAATTTATTATGTAAAACTTACTATTTCTTTTGAATATATAATAAAGTTATCATGTATATTTCCTTTTTTTTCTTTCTTCCCCATGCCCTAGAGATGGCTACTGTTAGACAAAAACACAAATGTAAAACCATTCTATACATGGTTCTTTTTTTTTAATCAGTTCTTTCTCTGATGCAGATTCACCTTCCTTCATAAGTCCTTTGTAGTTAATTTGGGAATTTTTAATAGTTAAAATGATTTTGTGATTCAAAGTCATCAGTGTCCAGAAGAAGACAAAAGTAAAGATGACTAGCAACAGCTAGTGGATAACCTTGGCATCTTCAATGTCTCACTACCCTCTAATTATTCCATACCACCCGCTCCAGTCACCATTGCAACAAGTTGCTCTTATTCACCCATTCCACTGGAGAAAATGTTCACATGGTTAGGTTAGACACCCACATAACTTGTATAAAAGAATACTGAAGAGAAGAATGCTAAGTACTCATGAGTACCTTGAACATTGGGAAAATTAATTTCATTCTTTTACTAAACTCATACAATTTTAAAAATAGGTGAATGTTAGTTGCTTCTTTTAAAAAAAAACTATTTCTTTAGCCTCATCAATGGATGGATTAAGTGACCATTTATTTGGTATTATACATACCAAATATATATATATTCTTCCTTCTTTCCTACCTTCCCAACATTTTTCTGACCTTCTGGTTTATGCCTGGAATTCTTTTAATTAAGGACTAATAATCTATTCGAATGCAAACCCAGGTTGGAGAAGAAATAATTTAAAAGGCATTATCAGGCATTTGTACCTTAATATAATGAGTTTCCAGGATCAAGTTTGGACAAGGTGAACTGGAGAGAGAAAGAAGGTCACTGGGCACTTAAAGGAGCATTGTACCTGGGCTATTAGAATGTGAAAAGGTTTTTAAAGGGCAAGAGTGGATAAGTCATTTAGGGACAGATATCACCTACTTCACAATTTGCTTAGGACTGACATCTTAAAAATGGATTGTAGAAAATTAGGTCAAAAATAGTCATTCAATGTCCATATTTAAAAATCAAGCACAGAGAAACTTAGGGATTGGGGTGGACAGGGAGATGATGTTCTTAAATCCTACATTATTTTGGAAAGAGGTCATTCTATCTCATTGGCAATTGTTCGAAATGTATTGGTTTTAGCAAAAGTTCTTTTTTAATTTTCTTTTTTACATTAGCTCAAAACTAATTTTCTTTCCCCTTGGTATTTTTGTTTCTATAACATCTACCTAAGCTTTTGATATCATGTGTAAGTTTCAAAGGAGTCAGGTACCTCAAGAAGTAGAGAGCTAATGAGAAAAAGGAAACTATATGGGGTGGGCTAAAGGAACATCAGTGCTTTAGTTTGTAATCTTGGGAGGAAATCTTGTGGGGGTTTGGGCAGAGTTTAAATGCTTTTAAACATGGTGCTCTGAATTATGCCTTATGACTGCTGGTGTTGTTACCTATGTACTGAACAGTTGTGTGCCATCCTCCAGAGGGCACCAAAAGGCATAGGGTTGATAGATATGGGCTGACTGGTTACCTAGACATAGTAGGTATAATGCTGGCATAGGATGCCAGACAGACTGTATCATGTGAACCACTCAGGTTCACTTACCACAGTAGTGACCTTGGGGCTATGTTTCTACCTGAAATCAATAGGGATCTGTTCCTAGTTTGTGTGGATCTTACTTTCAAATATTTCTAGGGCTGTATGTGTGTGTGTGTGTGTGTGTGTGTGTGTGTGTGTGTGTGTATGAGAGAGAGACAGACAGACAGACAGAGACACAGAGAGAGGCAGAGAAATAAAGAGAGAGAATGAGTGAGAAGATAGAAACAGTGAACAGATACAGAGAGAGAGAGAGACAGATTCAGAGAGAGAGAGACAGAGACAGACAGACAGACAGACAGATAGAGACAGATATAGACACAGAGACAGAGACACAGACAGAAAGAGAGAGATAGACACACACAGAGAAGATAGAGACAGTGAAAAGAGAGATAGAGAGAATGAAAAGAGAGACACAGGCACAGAAAGAGAAAGAGAGAGAGAGAGATAGAGAGAGCAAGAGAGAAACAGAGAAACAGAGACAGAGATAGATAGAAAGAGAAAAACAGACACAGAGAGACAGACAGAGAAAAACATAAGCAGACAGAAAGACCTAGAGAGTGAGAGTGAGAAGATAGAGACAGTGAAACAGAGACACAGACACAGAAGAAAGAGAGAGACAGAGAGACAGAAACACATACATTGAAGAGAGAAACAGAGAGAAAGAGAGATAGAGACAGAGAGAAAAAGAGAAGAGAGAATTCAGTTGTATCTAACTCTTTGTAAGCCCATTTAAGTTTTTCTTGGCAAAGGTGCTGGTGTGGTTTTCCGTTTCCTCCTCCAGACTATTTTACAGATGAGGAAACTGAGGCAAATGCCATATTTAAACTCAGGAAACTGAATCTTCCTGACTCCAGGTTCAGCACTCTGCTGTGCCACTTGGCTGCCCCATTTCTAGATAGTTCTGATTTAATTAAATTAGACAAATATTTATTGAATAAATGCCAGGCATTGTGCACACAAAGATGAAAAACAATACACCTTCTTCAAAGGAATTTAAAAATCTAATGACACTGCTGGGGGACAGGAGGAATATGATAAGTATACTTAAGCATGATACAAGGTTCAAGATGTAAAGGGCAAAAGAGAGATCCAATAAGAATGATAGAAAGAAATTTGAAATAATTTTCAGTTGGAGGGATTATGGGAGGCTTCATGTAGGATTCATCACTGAAGTTGCATCTGGCAGAAAGAAGATTTTAGTAGGCAAAAGTGAAATTTGAATACAGTCCAAGCATGGGGAACAGCCTCTAAGATGGGATGTTACTGAGAAAGAATGGGGAATAGCTAAATAATGTACGGAAAGGAGTAATATGAAATAAGTCTGGAAAGAGAGGTTGCCAGACCATTGGTTTTTACTTTGTCCTAAAGACAAAAGGAGACACTAAAGAATTTTGAATAGGAGAGTGACATCATGACACCACTGACTTAGAAGACCACTGTATTTTGGCAGCTATGTGAACAATGAATTGGGGGAGGGACATACTTGAAGCAGACTAGAGACAGGGACACTGCCTGTGAACTAGTTAGTGAAGATCAGATAAATTATTTTGGAGGTCAAGATCCTGGCAAAATACAGACCAAATCACAACTTTTTCATGTCCCCCCAAATTTATTGAAATTTCTAGGAAAAGCTCCATTTCTGAAGAAAGGTCAGAGGCGTTTGACATACCGTTATATTACTGATTTATTTTTGACACAGTAGAGCTGTGGTTCTCCAATTTTTTGGCCTCAGGATGCCTTTTTAATTCTTAAAAATGATTGAAGTACCCTCCAACCAATCTTTTGTTTGTGCAGATTATATTTATCAATATTTATTATATTGGAAATTAAAACATCTTAGTATTAATATGAAAATAGTTTCAATTTCCTTGACTCTGAAAAGGTTACAGGGGTTACTAAACCACAGTGTGAAAAGTTCTTCAATAGAGGTTTACAATATAATATTTCCTATCCAACTTATCATAAAGTACTAGAAAAGCAAGGAAGAGTCCTTTAATTTTGGCATCATTCAGTACCATTCTTATCTTCTCTTGAGCAGATCTAGGAGATTCTGGGCTAGACTAAATATTGAACAGAAGGATCAAACCCGTGGCCCACAAAACTCTCATGTATTCTAAACTAGATTAAAATGTAACTTTAAAGTGTTTAATAAAATGAGAAAACAATACAATATAATATAGTGTTAATTTGTGGTTTTTAAGTCAATATTCTGCCAGGGCTCCTTTTCTATTTAAGTTTGACACTATTGTTTTATCTCAGAGAAATAGCTAGCAATATTCTATATGTGTATACATATATACACATAAATATCCACATATACACATTTATTATATATGCACATATATTGTGTGTGTGCAATACATACAAATATATGCATATGTGTATATTATATATATTACACACATATGTAAACATACATTCTATATCTGCTAATCTACTTGATTTCAACTTTGCTGAACAAGATGCCCCCACACCAGGTACTCCTTGATGTCCCTCCAACCTTTTCTGACTTCATTTGTGTATTGTCTCCTCTCATTAGTTTGCAAGCAACTGGAGGACAGGGATTGTCTTTCTTTTATCTTAATTGCATAAACTCTTAAGATTATAAATTTTATAATACAATAACAAGGATTAGAGATCTTATCAATCAGGGGGCAGCTAGGTGTTGCAGTGGATAGAGCACCAGCCCTGAAGTCAGGAGGATCTGAGTTCAAATCTGGTCTCAGACACTTACCATTCCCTATCTGTGTGACCCTGGGCAAGTCACTTAACCCCAATTGCCTCAGCAAAAAAGAAAAGAGAGAGAGAGAGAGAGAGAGAGAGAGAGAGCATCACAAGTCAAACTTTGTCTTACATGTTAAGTACTTTTGAATGATTGTGGGTATCATTTTAGAGGCTTTTATTGATTGTATTCCCAGCACATAGCTTGGTGCCTGGCATATAGTAGGTACTTAATAGTGTTGTTTTTATTAGAAATATTTTTAAAAATAAAAATATTGCTTTCCACGATTAGAAAAGTAGAATTGTCTCATTTGGTTCAAGTGTCTTTTTTTTTTAAATAAAAAAGTAAAACCTTGGACTTTTGAGCCTCTCTCTCCTTAACACCCTAAAATAGGGAAGATCACTTCTGGATTATTTCAAATGAAGATCTGATTGTTCTCAGTTGATTCAGTTACAAAAGCCAGAGCTTTTCTGAGTCACAAAAGGAGATTTGAAAACATGACCACATTTATCAAAATCAGATGCCATGAAAAAGCATATCCTTAAAGTATTTAGTATTCTGCCTTGCAAAATTAATCATATGAAGCCTTCTTGTAAACTGATTTGACAGGAAAGATGGCACTGTAATTATACTAGTCTGGTGTCCAATATAGCTTCATGTTTCTCATTCCATTTTTTCCCCCAAGAAGAATTCAAAATATATTAGAAATATAAATCACTCTTTCAGATAATGCTATACATCATGCCTCATAATAATAATATGTAAGAGCACTTTTTGTGTGAGGACTTCATAGGCTTTACAAGCACATAGACCTTAAGACAGATGTTTTGCTCCATTTTTATGGATGGACTTTATCCGTGATCCTCTGATCACTGATTTTAAGCAAAGCATAAAGAAACATGTGGGCTTGCTGTGGCTGTTCACTGCTGTCACAGAGAAGTTTCAGTGCTGGGTACAAGTTAAAAAAGGCTTTTCTTTTAGATAGTGAGGTACTCCTAGATAGTGAGAAACTCCTATTTGCAACGACACTTTCCTGATTCCTTCAAATCCCAGAACAATGAAGGATCTCTCAAATGATATCCACAATCACTCAAAAGCATTTACCTAACTTGTGTATGCTGAGATCTCTAATCTCAATGGTGATATTGAATTATAAAATGGATATTCTTAAGAACTTATGCAAATAGTATGATAATAATAATAGCTAACAGTTATATGATGCTTAATATGCATCAGACACATGATCAGGATACATCTAGATTATGTTGGGGGATTGTTGGGAGGGGAGGATTATTAAACTGGAGAAAGAAAGTGTTGATTCAAGTGAGTGTCCTTCCTGCTTTGACTTCTGTAGAAAAGCCAAGCAAGAAAAATGCTAAAGAATAAAAGTAAAGGTTGACTGTTGCCATCAAGGGTTTGTGAAACTGTCTAAGGTACTGGGTCCCATACTGTACATAGACTAGGCCTATAAACTCAAAAGGCTTGCAGTCTAAAGTAGACTCACTAGCACTGAACATCCTGATTTCAAAAGAAAGGAGAACAAAATTGTAGTCAAGAGTCATGAGAAAAGAATCATCTTCATAATTGGGAAGACTTTAGTTCTGACACATAGGAGCCACAGACAATGGGCAAGTCACAACCTTTCAGCATCCCAGGCCAATGAATTGCAAGTATTGCAGATGAGTTATTAATCTACATCAGTAGAAGAGCTTTCCACAGCAGGAATTCCATACAGTGATAAAATCACAGAAATTGATTTTTTTTAAGTAATGGCAAAACCCATTTGAGAGATTTGGAATAAGGGGAAATTCAGGACAGACTCTGGACATAAGGTTCAAATCCTGCCTTGAATAGTTACTAGCGATCTGGCCATGAGCATATCATTTAATCTCTCATTAGCCTTAGTTTTCTCATTTATGATTCGTGATATAGATCAATGACTAGCATGTCAGGCTTGGAGTCTGGAAGACTCATCTCCTTGAGTTGAAATCTGCTCTAAGACACAATAGCTATCTAACCTTGGGCAAGTCACTTAACCAGCCATGGTTGTCTCACTTTCCTTATCTAAGATGAACTGGAGAAGAAAATGGCAAACCAATCTAGTATATTTGCCAAGAAAACCCCAAAAGGGGTCATTAAAAAGTCAGACATGACTGAAAAATGACTAAAGAACCACAACTTTCTCATTTATAAAATGGGGATAATATTAGACACGACTGAAAAATGACCAAACTACCACAACTTTCTCATTTGTAAAATCGGGATAACACTTGGAAATATCTACCTGAAGTACCCATAAGGACAGATCACATGCCCTAGTGGTAGCCATGTGATATCAAGAAATCTAGAGAGAGAAGATCCTGCCGTATTCCAACATGTTGACTAGATTATTTCCTGGATGATTGATGCATCAGTATGTACAAGAATCAAATAGGATGAGGAAGTATGGATATGATAAGTTATAAGCTGCCCTGTTGGAGGGTGTGCCACATACAATCCATTCAAGTGTCAAAGTTGAGCAACCTATCTCACAGTACTGTTATTGCCTTTTCTCAAGGAACTTAAATTATACGAGAAACTCATATTTTATTGAATTTTGTAATGAATCTTATGGAATTTTATTCTGAGTACAGAAAAGAAATACAAGTCTGATGTTTCCTTGAGAGATTTATACTCAGGGAGAAAATGTAACTATCATCTCTGAGTCTAAAGCAGAAATCCCTTGGTCAATGTGTGCTCAATATTCTTCCCAAGGAGATCAAAAAAATAGGAAGGAAGGAAGAAAGGAAGAAGCCATAAATAGTAAATGAAATGTGATACAAACTTTAAAAAGCCAAATAAGTGTCTGTTATTGCATCTATGTGAAAATAGTGGATAGAGCACTGGACCTGAAGTCAGGAAGCTCTGAGTATAAATTCATCACTTAGACATTTAACAGGAGTGTAACAATGAACAAGTCACTTAGAGGTTGTTTGCCTCAGTTTCCTCATCTGTAAAATGAAGAAAATAATAATGCTATCTCCTAGGGTTATTATGAGGATTATGTGAGATAACTAATAATTGTAATAGATTTAACACAGTGACTGGCACATGGTGTTATGTAAATTAGTGTTAATATTTTAGGAGTTTTTGCTAAATGTGCTTGGTACTTAATCCATATTAATATATGTGAAATTAACTATTTACATTTTTGTTTCAGTGGATTATGGCCTGTTCACCTTCCCAGTCTCATGTCCTAATAAATTCCATTCTTACTTCCTTACTAGGAACTTCTCTGGGCAATGGTACCTTATGGTTTGTTCTTCTGGATATTCCTTTTCTTTTGATGATTTCTCTCTACTTCCAAGAGGATGACATAAAAGTCACTTTGCAATTTTTTCCCCTTGTTTCTTTTTTTTGCTGAGGCAGTTGGGGTCAAGTGACTTGCCCAGGGTCACACAGCAAGGAGTATTAAGT
>JAJPUD010000914.1:0-29048 GCA_023553655.1 Myrmecobius fasciatus
AAAAAAGAAAACTGAAGAGATGACCATATATTAGTAGAAAATGGGAGGAAAAATGGGGGGATTTGTTAATACTATAATCAAGATAGACAAGTGGATTTATTTTATAAATATTATAGTAAAGGGAGCATCAGGTATCACTTGAACTTCACTTTCATTTAAACTTTTCAAAAGAGGGCTAGAACACAATTTTATATAAGAACACATTCAACTTAACAGTTATACAGATCATAACAAGAACAGGAAAAAAGGAAGTCAAAAAGAGAGGACAGGTTTGGGAAAGATTAGTCATAATAAAAATAAATACTCTATTTGGAAAGGGAAGACTAAAGAGAAGATTAAAAAGGGGAAAAGACAACAATTTGAATACTCAGGCAATATGAAGTATAGTTTGAAAAAAGCATAAGAAAATTGGATGGAGGGAAATAAGCAATTAACTATAATAATTGTAAGTATAAAGGGGATAAACTTATTCATGAAATTGTAGGTATTAACAGAATGCATTAAGAAAAACCCAAAAATATAGTACTTAAAATATATAATTGAAACATGAAAACTCACATAGAATTAGAATAAGAGTTCAGAATCAAATCTTCTCTAATTCAGCTGAATTCAAAAAATCATGGGTCGCAATTATGGTTTTAGATAAGGCAACACAAAAATAGGTTTAATTGAGAGAAAAAGAGGGGAACTACAATTTGGCAAAGGGCAATGATGAATTTATTTAAATACTTAACATAAAAGTATCAAATGGCATAGCTTTTAAGCAATTAAAAGACAAAGCAAATAAATTATAAGGAGAAATAAATAGCAAAGCTACATTAGTACAAGATCTCAATTTACCTCATTAGCCCTAGAAAAATATAATCAAAAAGTAAATAAGAAAGAAGTTAAGGACCTAAATTATGAAATTTCAAATGAATTGGATATAATAGCTCTATGATAATCATTGAATGAAAATGGAAAGGAATATATATATACATAAATATATATATATATATATATTCCTCCGTTGTACATGGCTCAAAACAAAAACTGATCATGTCTTAAAACATAAAAATCTTAACAAAATGCAAAAAAATGACAAGTATTCTTTACTGAGAACAATCAAGTAAAAATTATATGAAATGACCAATAAAATATAAACAAGTTTATGTGTCTGTGTGTGTGTGTCTGTGTGTGTGTGCGCACACCCATGTGCACACATACCTCTGCTTAAGTGTAATCTGCTTGGGGAAAGTGTCACAATGACCATTCTCTTTAGCAAAAGATAGATTTATTTAGAGGAGGAAGTTAATATGATTTTAGTCAAATAAGGCTAAACAAATAAGGCAGACAAAATAAGAGATACAATAGATACCAGGAATGGTAAATATGAAATAGAGTTGGGAAAGGATATAAAGGGATTTTAATAATTAATACTGGAAAAGACAAGTTCCTTAGTGGAACTTACAATTATCCGGGAGAAAGGGAACACCCTATGAGGTTGGGGGGGGTATTCCTTAGCTGGTTAAATCCTTTAGCACCCTAAAAGAGTTATTTAGCTATAAGGAGAAGAGGGTCAAGAGCATAGTGGGGTTAGGAGAAATATCATGTGGCATGGGGGAGGGGTAAGGAAAAAATTCCAATAAGGCAGAATGCCAGGGGAGGACTGACCCAAAGGAGAGCAGCAGAGAAACCATGGGCCATAAATTGTTTTATAGGGAAAATTTAGCCTCAAGTCAGACTTGACATAACTTGGATTTCTGACTGGATTACCTCCCTGAGGGTGGAACCACATAATTGAATTTATCTCTGTGAAAATTTATCTCTATCAGAGCCTTCTTCCTGCTTATCCAGGGAAATAATTTTTATCAATTCTTCAGTTTCTCTCTGCTAATCACACCCACCATTCAGGATCTCATCTGAAACTATATTGACTGAACAAATGAATAGTTGTCAGGAATTTTTATTTGACTCTGAACATGGGATTTAAGTAGAAAAGACACCTTATTTGGCTAAAATCATATTACAAATCGCTGTTGTATTCAGAATACATATAGTTAAATAGACTCCTAAGAGTATCTTATGGATAGATTTAGAGCTATAATGAACATTGCAGACATCTACTTCTAACTTCTCATTTTGGAGATGAGTAAAATGTGGTCCAATGTCATATGGAGAGGGTCAGAGCTAAGATTATACAAATTTGAAAGTGTGGATCTGTTTATTCCACAGGGCTTTTTTTTGTTAACAAAATTTCAAGTAAGAAGTATTCATTTTGGTTTATTTTTCCCACCCAATCTTCTCCCTCCTCTCAAGTGAATTACACATCACTCTGACCTTCCTCTTCTTCAAAATAACTTCATATGTTGACTTGAGAAACTTTCTTTGGCTCTCCCTAGAACTTTTTTCCTACTCATCTCTGCTTCCAGGCTTCTTTGGATTCCTTCAAATCCTTCCTAAAATTCCACCTTTTGCAACAAACTTTTTCTAGTATCTTTTAATCTTAGTCTTTTATTCTGAGAATATCTACAATTTATCACATTCATATAATATCTTGCTTTGTACTTTCTTTACTCTATTAAACTGTGAAGTCTTTGGGAGCAGGTACTTCTTTTTCCTTTCTTTCACCATATGATTAGCATATTTTGGTACACATGGTATAGCTCCTAGGGATGATGTACCAATAATCCTAAGGCTTCCTGGCCTTGGAGTGCTATAAACAATGCTGACTGTCAGATAACAATCTGTTGGTCAGTAATTACAAAGTTTTGAAGAACTCTATAGTGGGATGAAGCTCTAGAATTCCATACTCCTCATCTCCACTTCTAAGTCATAGAAATTCAATAATGGATACAACCCCCCACCTACAACTCCTCAATTTTACCACTAAGACATAAAGTTAGCATTCCAATGACTTGAAGAACCTGATCTTTGTTCCTTTTTCATATAAAATTATTTATTTGCTCCTGATTTTTTGCTAAATTCCCTTAGAACATAGTCCACTGTCAGCAACATAATAAATCTTCACTCTTAATTTGGAGACAGACTGAACTTGCTAATTCTTTCATGATATCCATGACACCAATGTGGGAACCCTAATATTATTGAGGTGTCTTCAGCCTCAACAATCTCTCTATTATTATGGTCTAAGATTAAATTTACTCTTCTCATGAATACTGTGTATTTTTGTTGGGCAGAATAAACCAGGTTCTCTGGAGAAGGTTTTATATTAATTATCTTTTTTGATGAAGTTGGCATCAAATGATGGTAGTAATTCCTAGTTTGAATATGAGGCACAAGGTGCAAGGCACATATGAATCATTCACAATGGCATTCTCTTTGCTATAACAAGGAGAAAGACATGATGAGGTATGGAGGAAGAGGAAGATGAAAGGAAAGGTATCATGAGACATTACATGGCAGGCTAAAAAGGGATTTTTAGCAAAGATGGTATAGGATATGGGTAGATTTATAAGGATTTAATCTCAGGATTTGACTTCAAAACTTAGCTTTTTTATTGGATACAGTAAGGTGGGGTTTTTCCAAGATCTCCACAGGAGTGGGACTGAAAGGCTGAATTGATCCCCATCAGAGACCTTCTTTGCTTGTCTCAGGTAATATTATAATCTTATCAATACTTTAGGCTTTCTCTGACAACTCTGTCTAGTTACCCAGGACCTTATCATCTACCATGCTATCTGAGAGAAGTAGTAACTGCCTTCTGGTACCCCAACCTGTCAATTGAAATAGGATTTGGAAAATGCAGCTATTTTTTCTCCTTCTCTCTTTTCTTTTCTCCTTTTCCTCCTCCTTCTCCACATCCTCTTCTTTCTTTTCTTCCTCCTCTTTCTCTCCTACCTATTATTTTCCCCCAAAGCTGGAACAATTTATTTTTTGTCTAGCACATCTTTCATTTTGGATTTCTTAAAATATAGGTCTGAGAAAAACAGGATTAAAAAGTCTATTGTGTTTCAAATGGAAGTATTTGGTTATACCTTTAAACCCAATTTAATTGAATGGACAATAATAGACTCAGTCCAAGTCTCTGTTGCTCATTGTGTAGGTTCTGATGGTTTAGAATGATTGTAAATATAAATTTTTCTGTGTTCTAGCCAGAAACTCTGAGCAACTTCTCCTCTCAGGTTGACATCTTTCTAATAGTAAATTAGGCCATCTTTTGTCTCAATTCTTACCTATCCCTAAGTCATTGACTGAGAGTGGCTCAGACAAAATAAATCTATGAAGGACCTTAATTTAGATGGGTCAAGGTCACCTATGGCATTTACAATTCTTTTGACCTCTGTCTTGCCACTGGATTCTAGTGATGCTGAAGAAGAGAGGGAAGCTGACAACTTCAGGCAACTCTCCTTCACTCAAAACCAAAACATATCATCCTTGTGCTGATGTCACTGGATCTCTTTGAGAACAAAGATGAATCACAACCCTTTTCATGGTCTATTTAGTGCCACGTTTTTGGTTTTTTTTTGCATTTTTGAAGGGTTGTTTGTTTGTTATTGTGATTTCACCTTTGAAATGGCCTCTAATCACAATGCTGAAGTGCTATCTAGTGTTTCTAAGCAAAGAAGAGTGTAGTGTGCCTTATGGAGAAAATATTTATATTAGATTGGCTTCATTCAGGCATGCATTACAGTTCTATTGACTATGGGTTCAATTTTAATGAATCAATAATATGGTATATCCAGAAAAAAAGAAAAGGAAATTCACCAATCTGTACTTGAGACTATTATAGAAAATACCAAAGTAAATGTTGTGACTAGGAATTTATTAAAGTAAATGTCGTACAGAAATCTAACCCTCTATATCTCCTAGGAGCAATGGTTCAGTATTTGTTTATTTAGTGTTCATGGTGATTTTATATTACTTAACCACTATGAATGAGAACTGACTATATATTATGTGTATAGTTTGCTATAAACAAAAATTTACTGTATGAAATGAACCATTGCATATATATATATATATTAATATTTATTTATATTAAAAACCAAGAGCTGCCATTATGTGTGGCTGAGATAAAATAGAATCTTTTTCATTGAAATCAAGGGAAAAATGTGAATGTTCATTGTCACTACTACAATTTGATATAGTACTAGAAATATTGACTATATCAATGAAGAGGAAATTGAGGGAATAAACCCAAGTAAAAAAGAAACAAAATTAATACTTATCAAAACAATTAGTGACTTTAGCAAAGATGTAGGACATAAAATAAATACACATAAGTATAGAAATGCTGATAATCATCAGCATTTCTATATAGATTCATAGTTGAGAGACAATGTAATACTTTTAAAGCACATGCAGGTTACCAATCCTTCATTCTCAAAGAGAACCAAAATGATACTGATATGTTGTGGTCAAAGAATAGAGTGTCTGACTATGGATCATTGAACCAATATGAGTTCAAAATATTCTACCACAGAATATTAATATTCAGAGTGGAGATGTCTCCACTTTTGCACATTGCAGATTTATTTTGAATTACTGAAATTATTCTTTGTTCATAGAGCACAATACTTAATTTGATGAGGGCATTTGAATCTGGGCAGTCCTATGCCAGAGTGTCATGTGTCCCACAATTGATTCCAAAGTTCTTCAGAGAGGATGAGAGTGTCATTGAATTATTACTTTCATTGAGCACTTGCCTTGTATGAGATCTCTGTAAAATAGTCTTTCAGGCAAATGAATCTTTTTCATTTGAACATTATAACTAGCCCACAGGGGCTGTGTTCTCTGCAGTAGTTCAGCTCAAAAAAAGACTTTAATGTCTGGTACTTTATCTTGTCATTTGATCTTCAGAATCTTCTTAAGACAATTCAAATGAAAAAGATTCATTTTCTTGGCATGGAATTAGTAGGCTGTCCAGGTTTCATAGATATATAGCAATAAGATCAGCACAATAATTGTATAGACTTTCAGTTTGGAAGACAAGCTAATAACTTTTTTTTCTACTCTTTCCTTCAGAACCTCCCAAACAGTGAGCTAGCTCTGGCAATTTATGTGCCAACAGTCAACATTATCATCTATTTTTACATCCCTGGAAAGTATATTGGTGGGTAAGTGAAGTTATTCACAGCAATGAAAATTTCTCTATTTGTTTTAACCAATGGTTCTACATATGAATGGTTCAGTACTAGCTGGTACAGAACTTTTTTTTCTTGGTGTTAATTCTGAGTTCAAAATTAGCAGCAGCATCAGAATTCACACTTTGTTGCTTCTCATTGTGTATAGACCTCTGTCCTTCCCCTCATATTTATCCTGGAATTATAAGCATCAAACACCATATCAACACCCCCGCCCCACATTGGTCTTGACTTATAGCTTTTTCAAGTTAAATAATTTACCATCAGTGTGGTAGATGATATTGGTTCTTATCCTCAGCTAGAATAGAATCAACACCAGGCATTTTGCCACACAAGAGGAGCCTATAATTATATTCAAAACCTCTTCTTTAGTTGGAAATTTGGCAACAGAAGGACTGATTTCAATTTGAGGTAAACGGTCAATGTTTTGGCTGCTGCATTGGTTGATGATGATCTGTTGAGAATACAATGAAAGTGTTCAGTCCATCTTTCCAGGATACTGTCCTTATCAATAATTAATGTGGCTTCTTCAGCACTTAATAATGAAACACACCCTAGTTATTTGGCTCATAAATACTATTCAGGGAATCATAAAAGTGGCTTGGATTGTTACTATCAGCATAAATCTGTTAAGGACTACACCTCAGTGTGAAGGGGCAAGTCAATTCTCCTAGAGCCCCCACAGCTGTGAATCATAACACAATTGAAGGAATTGCAAATCAGCCTTTACTGATGCCAAAATAAATTGGAGGCAAGAGGGAAGAGGAGAGAGGTCAGAGCATGCAACTGCCTCTCAGTCTCCTTATATTGTTATCATACTCTCCCATGAAGGGATCTATTCTGCTGGTCATAATTAGATCCCCAGCAACCACTAGCAGGTGGCTCCCATAACATAAATCTGAATTTCATCTGCCTTCTTATTTAACCCCAAATCCTGAATTTCTCTAAGCTTTGCTTGTACTTTACTTTTGATGGAGTTAAACTTCTTGGAGACTGCCTTCTTAGAGACAAGCTATTCTACTCATAAATCCTGTGGAGTTCTCTCTCTTTTTTTCATTCAGTAGCTTCTGAATTTTCCCATTATTTTCATTAGACCAATCTTGATGTTTGTGGTTGTTCTGGCACATATGAGTAAATGCAGTGCCATATAGCAAATCTTTGGAAGCTGCCCGCTCCTTTTCTGCTCCACTGTTACCAATTAGCTTAGCATTTTCCCCAAGTCAGCGATGAACTGTGCATGCACTGAGAAATGCTCTAATCTGTGGGCATTGAATCTTCTGGTAGTCATCTTGCCTTGTGGTTTCTGCTTTTGTTGTATGTGAATATTTAGTTGGGAGAGTCTATAATTGATCCAGCACTATACTCCATAAATTATCTTCATCACATTCTATGTCTTTCTTCTCCTTGCAAAGACATAGTCTATCAAATGACAAACATTTGCTGCTTGGGTGCATCCATGAATTTTTATTATATTTAGGTAAATTGAAGATGATGTTGGTGATAAGAATGTCATGAGATACACAAATCTGTAGCAGAAAGTGACCATTGTTGTTGCTGTTTCCAACTCCATTCTTGCCATGTCTTATTCTCTGTGTATCCTTTGGTATTAAAGTAAACAAGAATTATGTTTGTCATCTTTTGGCACATTGATGCTGGGGATCTCCAAGGCTTCATAAAATTTTTCTTTGATCTCATCAAGGTTTGTCAAAGTGGGAGCATGCATACTGCTGATGGTGGTGAGGTACTTTCCAGCAAGTGGCAATCACATTGTCACAAGCCTGTTCACTTTTTTGGTAGGCATATAAACTTGTTGATTTGTTTAATTTTGATTGAAAAACCTGTGCCAGGGTTAAGGTGTTCCCTATCACTGTGACTAATCCAGAAAAATCTGTATCCAGTTCAGACTTCAGTAAGCTGGCCTTCATTTTCCAGTCGTATATCATTTAGGGTTGCTATTTGGATGTGAGACCTGCTATGTTCTCTCCCAACACAGGGATCTCCTCTGACTGTAGCAAGCATCCCAGGGTTGGGTGAAATGCATAATTTCATGGCAGTTTTCCTAGTCCCTTTATCATGGCAGGAGGGAAGCAGTTACCCAGGGAGCTGCCACATCCCACTGCTGCTTCCACTGAGATGACCTATGGCCTGAGCCTCTCGTGTTGAAGGTTGTGACTACAGTTCCCAGTGTAATTATATCTGCTGCTTCATCATTTGCTTGTCACCATAGGACTTTGAAGTAGATAAATATGGTGAAATGATATGAGTGATGCCTTTGAATTGAACATAAATTGGATTTAAGTTTTTTTTTCCAAATACATGTAATGATAGTTTTCAACATTCTTCTTTGTAAGACTTTATGTTCTAAATTTTTCTCCTTTCCTCCCTTACCTCTTCCCTCCCCAAGTCAGCAAATAATCTGATATAGGCTAAACATGAACAATCTTTTAAAATATATTTACCTATTTGTCATCTTGTACAAGAAAAATCAAATCAAAAGGGAAAAATCGTGAGAAAGAAAAAGCATACAAACAACAAAAAAGATAACAATACTATTCTTTGATCCTCATTCAGTTTTCTCTCTGGATGTGATCACATTTTCTGTCTTAAGTCTATTGGAATTGTCTTGAATCACCACATTGCTGAGTGGAGCCAAGTCTATCACAGCTGATCATCACATAATCTTGCTATTATTGTTCTGCTATTGGTTCTGCTCACTTCACTCAGCATCAGTTCATGTTAAATCTTTCCAGCTTTTCTGAAATCAGCCTGTTCATCATTTCTTATAGAAAAATACATTCATATAATATATCTTATTTAGTCATTTCCCAATTGATAAGCATCCATTCAATTTCCAGTTCTTTGCTACTACAAAAAGGTCTGCTATAAATATTTTTGCACATGTGGGTCCTTTTCCATTTTTTATTATTTCTTTGGCATTCAGACACAGTAAAGAAACTGCTGGATCAAAAAAGTTTGAATGTAGTTCCCTTTGATTGTAGTTCCAAATTGCTCTCCAGAGTGATTGGTTCATTTCACAACTCTATCAATAATTCATTAATGTCTCAGTTTTCCTAAATCCCCTCCAGAATTTATTTTCTTTTCCTGTCATCTTAGCCAGTCTGAGAAGTGTGAAGTGATACCTCAAAGTTGTGTTAATTTGCAATTTTCTAATCAATAATAATTTAGAGAATTTTTTATATGACTAGATATTTTTTCATCTGAAAATTGTCTGTTCATACCCTTTGACCATTTATCAATTGAGGAATGATTTGTATTCTTATAAATTTGAGTCCGTTCTCGATATATTTTAGAAATAAGATCTTTATCAGAAACACTGGCTATAAATTCCTACCACCCCCCCCAGCTTTCTGTTTCTCTTCTAATCTTGACTGCATTGTTTTTATTTGTGTAAACCCTTTTTAATTTGATGTAATCAAAATTACCCATTTTGCATTTCATAATGTTCTCTATTTCTTCTTTAACCATAAATTCCTCACTTCTCTAAAGATATCATAAGTAAATCATCCCTTGTTCTCTTAATTTGCTTATAGTATCACTGTATTTTAAAATCATGATCTCAATTTGACCTTATCTTGGTATAGGCCATTAGATCAATTAGATGTTAATCAATACCTAGTTTCTGCCATACTATTTTCCAGTTTCCCCAACAATTTTTGTCAAATAGTGAGTTCTTATCTCAGAAGCTTGAGTTTTTGGATTTATCACACACTAGATTACTGTAGTCATTGACTATTGTGTCTTGTAAACCTAACCTATTCCACTGATCCACTACTCTATTTCTTAGCCAGTACTAAATGGTTTTGATGACCCCTGCTTTATAATATAGTTTTAGATCTGGTACAGCCAGGGTATCTTCCTTTGCATTTTTTCATTAATTCATTTGAAATTCTTGACATTTTGTTCTTCCAGAAGAATTTTGTTATTATTTTTTCTAGCTCTATAAAGTATTTTCTTGGAAGTTTGATTGGTATGGCATTGAATAAATAGATTAATTTAGGTAGCATTTTTATTATATTAGTTTGATCTGTTCATGAGCACTTAATATTCTTCCAATTATTTAGATCTAACTTTGTGTGAAAAGTGTTTCGTAATTGTGTTCCTACACTTCCTGGCTTTGTCTTGACAGGTAGACTCCTGAATATTTTATGTTATTAAATGGGATTTCTCTTTCATTGGCCTGTTTTCTTATCTCAAAATCATTTTTCACTCCCTATAATCATTAGTTTTTTCTTAAAATCAAGTGATTCTTTCCCAGCTGTTTAGAAACTTATAATTCAGGTGAAATTGTTCTCTCCAAGGTTCCCAAAGGTCTTTTCTTGATGCTCATCCTTCCTTACCTCTTGACATTTGATACTGCTGATCACCCACTTCCCCTGGATATTCCTTTGTTCTTTATGCACAGATGGATAATTGCTCAGATGAAAAAAATGAGATAAAGGTATTCAGGTTTTTCAGCTGATTTCTCATATTTGATTACTTCTCAAGGATTACAGAATTGATTGGGAAACACAAAGACTTCTTGGGCTTACTCTTTTGTTGTTGATTTTTTTTCAAGAGATTATTTAACTTGGTAGAGGGAAATGTAATTTTACACACATACACACAGAGAGAAAGAAAAAGATAGAGACAGAGACAGAGAAATACACACAGAGAGGGAAGCCATATATATATCTAAAACCTTAAAAAAACCTGATTTCCTCCAGTATTTTGATGGCAAGAATTTTTTTTGAAAAAAAAATCTGATAGATTTATAAAAGAAATTTCTCCTCCAATCTGGGACTAGCAGCATTCCCTCTATCTTATAAACCTACAATGATAATTTATATTTTTTGATGATTTAGTAGTAGCAGTAAATCCACAAACACTTTATGAATCATTTGTAAACCTTATACCAGGAAAAGATGAAACAAATCACTAAGACAAGACAGGGAACTCAAATTTTATTCAGCAATTAAGGTGTTAGAGGGAATTTAACATCTTGTTAAGGAAGTTTGTAAATAGCAGAACAAATTATCATTTTACTCTTTCCTAACTGATTCTCTAACTCACTCCACAGTATTAGTTCCAAATATTCTATTCTCTATTCAAGCCTCCCACATATTTCACAGCTCAGTCCCTCACACCATGCTTTTCTAAATGCATATGGGTCATTTGTCTTGAGATCCCTCTTCTCTTTTCCTGTTTTTTTTTCTCTTCTACATCTCAGAGACCTCTTGGCATAAGTTATACCTTCTTTACTCAACTCTCTGTTAAGATATGGTTTCTTCATGCATTCCCCAATTAATAAATAGTCAAAAGATACGAACAGGCAATTTTCAGATGAAGAAATTTAAGTCAGCTTAAGTCTTATGAAAAATGCTCTAAATCACTATTGATTTAGAGAAATGTAAATTAAAACAACCCTGAGGTACCACCTCATACCTATCAGATTGGTTAATATGACAGGAAGAGATAATGATGAATGTTGGAGGGGATATTGGAAAACTGGAACACTAATTCATTGTTGATGGTGTTGTGAACCGATCCAATTATTTTTGAGAACAATTTAAAATTATTCCCCAAAGGCTACAAAACTGTGCATACTCTTTGATCCAACAATGTCACAACTTAATCTATATTCTAAAGAGATCATAAAAGAGGGAAAAGGATCCACATGTGCAAAAATGTTTGTAGCAGATTTTTTTGTGGTGTCATTGAATTGGAAGTTGAGTGGATGTTACCAACTGGGGAATGACTGAATAAGTTATGGCATATGAATATAATGGACCATTATTGTTCTATAAGCAATGATTAGAGAAGCATGGAAAGACATGAATTGGCATTGATTGAAGTGAGCAGAACTAGGAGAACATAACACATAATAAGAGCAAGATTATGTGATGATCAATTATAATAGATTTAGCTCTTCTAAGCAATACATTGATACAAGACAATTCCAATAGACTTGGAATGTAAAATGCCTTCTGCATCCAAAGAGAGAACTATGTAATCTGAATGTGGATTGAAGCATACTTTTTTAACCTTCTTTTAAGTTTGTTCACTTTTTCTTTCTTGGGGTTCCCCCCTTTCTGATTTTTCTTTCACATAAGTAATATAGAAATATGTTTAAAATGATTGCACATGTATAACCAATATCAGATTGCTTGCTGTCTTGGAGAGGGGAGAGATAAGGGAATAAGGAAGAATAGAAAATCTGGAACTCAAAATCTTACAAAAACAAGTGTTGAAAGATACAGCTTCCCCATTTGTGTGCTTTTGATACCAAATTGGCCCCAAAGTCATTTTTTACTCTCTCTAATTAGTCTTTTATTAAAATCAACTGATTCTTTCCCAGCTGTTTAGAAAAACATTCAGGTGAAATTGTTCTCTCCAAGGTTCCCAAAGGTCTTTTCTTGATGCTCATTCTTCCTCACCTCTTGACATTTGGTACTGCTGATCACCCTCTTCTCCTGGATATTCCTTTGCTCTCAGCCCTTAGTTATGTAGTGATTGTTGTCATTCATGAAGAGGACCAAAATGACACCACTATGTTGGGATCTAGGTATTGTGTGTTTGACTAAGGCTGATCAGATCAATATGAGCCGAGAAGGCTCTATCACAATTCTGGCAGAAATAGCCAATATTTTATAAATAGTCTATACCAAATCTATGTGATATCACTTTTTAGTTTCCTTTGCTGGATCATCATCCATATCCTACTTTGAAAGGACATCAGGAACTTCATGTCCCATAGACACCTAAAACTCAACATGTCCAAAATGAAATCAATTATCTTTCCACAGAAAAACACCTATTTTCTGAACTTACCTATTTCTGTTTAGAGTATTCCCATTTTTTTTCCCACTCAGATTCAAAACCTTGGTGTCATCTTCAACTCCTCATTCACACTTGTGCCACACATTCAATTGTTAGATTTCATCATTTTTACATCTACAACATTCCTTCATTCACCCTCTTCTCACAGCTTACAACACTAAATCAGGTCCTCATCATCTTTCATCTGAACTATTGTGCTAACTTCCTAACTAATCTTCCTAACTCAAATTTCTTTTCATTCCAACCCACTCTGCTGCCAAAGTTATTTTCCTAAAATACAGATCTGACTATGTCATTATTCAGGAAACTCCAGAAGTTCTTTACTACTTCTGGATAAAATATAAATTCCTCTGTTTGGCATTATAAATTATATTTATAGCCCCACTTTATGGCCTTTAAATGAAAAAAACAAACAAACAAGCAAACCAAAAACATGAAAACACTTCTTGATATAAGCAACATAATCTAATGACCTATTTTTTGATATTCGCAAGTCATTTACAGATCTAGATCAAGATTTGACTATCTACTATACTGCCCCTCACTGGCATATGTAACACCCAACTTGTCTAGATAGAAGATAGTGTGGAGTAGAATACTATGCATCTCTTTATGTTATATTTCCTCCAAACTTTATAGAGATCTAGAGCCCTTCCAGGGGTTTGCACTCTGGCCAACATTAGAAAAGAGCCCAGAAATTTTCCTTCCAAACTTTGTAGTGACCTATTCTTTGAGGAGAATGCACAATCCTTACTATCAAAACAATATGCCTCAATATGGCTCAATAGATTTGAGAGGGAAAGGAGAGAATAGATTCTAGTTCAAGTTTTTCCATTCAAAGAAATTTCCTAGATTACAACAAAATTTAAGCTAACCACCGGTTAATATCCAGCATGTTTTGCTATTGTCCTACAACATGATTCAAGTGGTTCTTGAGAAATGAAAGATTATTTGACTTTTGTTAATGGATTGTGGCCAGAGTTTGTCATAAAGTAACCATAAAAGCAAACAACCCCTTCAAAATTCTCCCTAAAAACTTTAGCATGTGTGCTCAAGAAGACTCTCAACCAGCCAGGTAAAAAATGTGTAGTTAAACACAGTAAACTAGAAAATAATAGTTGTGGGACTTTGAAAAAAAAAAGAAAACCAGTATAATGAATACATGTTTTCTATTTCCACTCCCACTTTTATTTGAGTGGGTCAATGTGGGACCCTGAGGTGGGTCAATTGCCTGTGTGCAAGATTATTCTTTCCTTATCATTACTTGCTTTCACAAAGAAGTATTTGCAAAGAATATATAGCAAGAATGGAGGTTCCAACCCAACAGTTATTTCTCCAGTATCAGGAACACACCCCTCCTCTAGCCACTGTCATTGGAAGCAGTGGCTTTCAACTTAAATAGTTTTTACAAGACATTTGTGTCATCAAATTTACTTCTGAATTTGGCATAAACAATAATTAGAATTGCTGTTTTGCTTGACTGCTGATCTAGATTCTGAAGGTTGATTTTTAGTCTATACTGGTGCCTCACCTGGGATGAATGCATTGCACTTAGACATTTCAAGACCTGTTTGTAGGTTACCAGATTTTTTTTTCATAAGAGCTGCCTCAGGCTTAAGGTTGGATACCAGGCTTCCTTTGGAAAATGATAGAAATCCAGAAGACTAGCTTTTGTTTATTTCTCAAAGGGAGTTGCATATATATTTTTTTCATTTTATTATTATTAATAGTAGTAACAAAAAATGTATTCCTTTGATCAAAGTCATAAGTAGAGTGGAATGACTGAAGCTTTGCTTTATGGTACAAAATTTATAGGCTTGACATATGTCTCTACTGAAAATTCCTCAAAATTCCAGGCCTAAGATTCTATGATCTAAAGCCACAACAAAGATTAGTCAGTACCTCAAAGCATAAGGCAACTGTTCTGATTGGTTCATCTATCCCTTTTTGTTGAAGATTTACAACTTTTTATATTCAACTGTAGTCTCTCTCCTGAACTCTAGTTTTAAATAACCTATTGCCTATTACATATTTCCAATCAAATATTTTATGGGTATCTCAATCTCAAAATGCGTAAGACAGAACTTATTATCTTTCTCTCCAAACCCTTCCTTCTACCTAACTAATCTATTCATATTGTGGACACTGCCATCTTTCTAGTTCACAATCTTGGAGTCTTCCTTAGCTCTTCCTCTTAGGTTTACATCCCAGATACTATCAGGGATAGAGTCTTGCCAATTTTACTTCTCCAATAGCTCTCATATTTATCTCTTTCTCTCTATTCATAGGATCATCACCCTAGTTCAGGGCCTCATCACTTAAGGTTCCTACAATAGTTTCATAATTGTGGTCTCTTTGGTTCTATTCTTTTTTCAATCCATTTTCCTCCTAGATGCAAAATTGATATTCCTAAAGCACATGTCCTTTTGGCTGAAAAATCTCTAGTAAATTATTCTTGTCTTCCGTATTACCAACCAAACAAAACCTCTTAGTATTTAAAGCCTTTACAATTTATTTCCCATTATTTTCCTTCACACAGCCTATGTTCTAGTCATGTTGGCCTGTTGATTATTCCTCCCAAATGACATTCTATTTCTCCTCTCTTTACTTTTGCCCTGGCTATACTCTGTGCTGGGATGTTGTTCCTTTTTCTTTGTATCTCACAGAATCCCCTATCTCCTTCAAAGTTTAATTATGTCATCTCTTGCAGGGAGACCCTTTTGCTCTCACCAGTTGCAAGTATCCTACCCCCAGAAATTACTTTGTATATGTTTAGTATTTAATTTCTATATATGTTTCCTTCTTGTGCTACATATATAGACAGCACAACTAATTTCATTTTCTTTGTATCCTTAGTGCCTAGGACAGTGCCTGTCTCATAGGAAATGCTTAATAAATGACTGTTGAATTATTGAAACCATTCTTTTAAAAGGAGTTATTGTACCCATTTTCAATGGAAAGAACCTTGCAAATAAACATGGACATTTTGTTTTGGGTTTTTTTCTTATTTTGTTTTGTTTTGTTAGGTTGAGGATGTGGAGAAACTAGAGAAGAATAAAGGAAAATAAATGTTCTAAATTATGTTATTGAAAAGGGTTTGGATTACATCACAAACAGGACTTCCTAGGCTGCTTAGTTACAGGGTATGCATTATAAAATATCTCACAGCTTCCATGTAAAGTATGTAATTTTTCTTCCCAATATACAAAAGGGAAATTAGACACCCAGGATTTCAGTAATTTGGCTGAGATAACCTATTAAGTAGTGGCAGAGCCAGAATTAGGCTCTCAAGCTTTCAGCTTTTGATAGCAGTGTGAAAGTGATAGTCATTGATGCTATCTTGTCAGTTCATTTTTAAAATGTCAAGCTTCTATCAGAAAAATAAAAACACTATGCAACCTAATCCCAGAAATATGAAATTGTGAAAAAACAATTGTTGAAACCAACACATTTATCCGCAGCTTGTTTCCTAGGATAACGTTACAGACAAATAGCATTCTAGAATTATTCTATGCCTACTGCCTTCTCACTGTTCATTGTCTGACTTCTTGCAGGCTGGCTTCCATTCTCACCATTATGCTGAAACAGCTTTCTACTATTCTTATCAAGAAATATAATATCCTTTCCCTCACCCTTCCTTTTCTCCTCACTTCCCTTTACTTCTTGGCCACATTGGATACTATTGACCACATGTTTCTTTTTGATACCCTATTCTCCTTTGGCTTCCATGAAATTAGGTTCTCATACCCATCCTAGCGCTCTGACCCACTCTACATATATTTCTCTGCCTCCTCTTAGCTCTTAAATAGATGTCTCCCAAGATTCCATCCTTATTTCTCTTCTTTCCATATTATTTTTGAAAATCTCATTCTCAATTCTATTCTCAATTTTAATTATTACCTGTAAGATCTGAAGCTGCCCAACCAAGGGAGCCCTCAGTCTCAATCTTACCCATGACCAAGGAACAAGATAGTTGTACCAAAGAAAGAGGCAGGGAGCTCCATTAAGATTGTATAAGGGATTAATAATATGTGGATTACTCACATAAGAGCTGTCTGTAGGTGGCCATCAGATAATTCATTGGATTCTTGATCCCTGCCATAAAGTCTGGGACAGTGACCAGATTATATAGTAAATCCCTGCAAAAGACTCCCAAAAAAGTCCAGTGATAATGATAGAAATCAGACAAAGGGAGAAGGAGCTATAGAGTGCCATGCATATTTTAATGTGATCTAGATAAAGTTTTGATTTATTACTTAAGAACTGGGCTTGGTTCCAGAACCCAGGTATAAGGCCACTGAAGGTGGTTAGAAGAATGTATGCTGTTTGGTTTATGTGAGTTCACACACAAGGTTGTTTGCTGAACACTGTGTCCTAGTAATGATTTTCACTTGTTATAGCTTTCACACCCTTTATTATGGCTTTTGCTCCTTTAGGAACCCCACATTCCATGCTGAAATCCTTGTAATGGCTTTCACTAATTGAGTCCCAACATACCTTTACAAACATCTCTCTCAAACCTCTATCTCTATCCTCAACTAATTCCCAGAAATACAGCTCTATATTTCCTCATAGATTGGAAGTACTCTCTATACACTGTCATTCCAGAGTTAACTTGTCTAGAACTGACAAGTTTTATAAACTTGAACTTAGTTTATAATCTTTCCTCCTCCCTGACCTGATTCTTCTCCTCTCTTAAACTTTTCTATTCCTATTGATGGCACCATCTTCCTCCCAATTACATTTGATTATGACCTTGAACGTACTGTTAAAATTTCTTATCACAGATGTAAGATAGTTAAAGACAATGTTTAAATGAGATGCTAATGTGATGATATTTAACTTATATTTAATATCATAAATATAAATCAGAAATAGGAATAAATTTATGTTATATTAGCAATAACTGACATTTATATACTGCATTATGTATTTTAAAAGTGCTTTATATAAATTATATCATTTGATTATTAGAATAACTCTGAGGTAGGTATTATACCCATTTTATAGTTGAAGTAGTTCAAGAAAAGAAAAGGTTTTTTATCTGCTCAGAGTCACACAGCAAGAAAATGTCCAAAATTGAGTTTGAACCCTATTTTTCTTGAATTTAAGTCCAGTGTTCTATTCACTGTGAATTGCCATCTCTTTGCAGGAGGGTAGTAATAATAAAAGTCTATTCTGTAGACTAGGTGAGTAAAGCATCCCTATGGATCACTAGTGCTCTGTAGACCACACTGAAAATAATTATTTTAATAAATAATTTTTATTTATTATTATTATATTAACTTTCACAAATAAATTTGCTCCTACATGAATTAGAATTCAAACAATATGGAATCTTAATAGTCTAATTAGGGCAATCAGGATTGCTCCCTTCCTTAAAACTGAAAAAAATTGAATAACAATCAGTGTAAATATACTTATTCAAGTCCAACTTAATTGTACTTTTTATTCCTTTTTGAAAGTTCAGATAAGAAATAACACAGCTTATCTGTTTGAAACACATAGGCTGATGTGTTTCATCATAAAGTAAACCAAATATCCAGGATAAAGAAATTTTTGAAGTGCATTCTACCTGCTTAGGGGAAAAAATCTGAACAAGGAATATGAATGTTTTATTTCAATAACCATCTTCTTTCCCTCCCTTTCATATTCATTAGGCACCTGCCAAGGTATAGAACATTGTGCTATATTTTGATATTAGAGGCACAGTTCTTAGTTCAGATTTCAGGAGAAATCTCTCAAGTCAATGAACATTTAACAAAAGAGGTTTACTTTTCTCCAATACATCAAGAATAAACCACAAGGATGCAGCAATATTATCACTCTGGATTGGCAAATTGTGTCTGGTCAGTAGGCCATCATGATATAGCAACAATCATAGTCATGAGTATCCATCAAATCTAAGGTGGCTAAGATTTAGGGTTATGCCCCAAGATCAGTAGGTCACATCGGGGAAGCTGGTGCTCACCAGATCCTGGAAGTAGTTTTGTATTCTCTCAAATAAAGCCTCATTGTATTATGGGTGTTGAATCAGGGAAATTCTGGTCCTCTTACAACTGACAATGCAAAGATTAAAAATGGCATAGTTTCTACCCTCAAGGAGATAATGTTCTACTAGAAAAGTTACAATATATACTTTAATAAAATAATACAATATAAGTTTAAGGGAGAGATTTGGACAAAATTCCCTGGAAAATTATCATAATAATGAGGTCACAGTCAGTAGGAGAGATCAAGAAAGATGATACTTGAGCTGGGTCTTGAAGGAAGAGGATTTCAATATATGTAGATGAAAGAATATATTATTTGCAAGGAATCTGAGATGAATAGTATAGTTTGACTGTAACATAAAGAGAATGGGTAAAATGGGGTTGTGACAAAAGCCTTGGAAGGTAAGATAGAAGGGAAACTAGAATAAGAATTTGAACAGATACCATTTGAGAATAATAACCCTGACCTTTCAGCAATACTCCTAAATCCAAAGGGTAAGCATAGCCTTCTTGATTCTAGGAGAATGAACCTACCATCAGTCACTGCACAGGATTCAGTATTCTGATAGTGGAGAGTTTTCAGATGGTAATGAAATTTAAAGCATGTCCACCACTGTGGGTGGCTGAGGTATACTGGAGATAATAATTAAGGAATTTAGAGTCATTTAGGTGGTTTAGCGGGTAGAGCACTGTATTTGGAGTCATAAAGACTTGAGTAGAAATCCATTCTCAAACACTCATTAACTGCCTAACTCTGAACAATTCATCAGACCTCTGCTTATCCACTAGAAAAGGAAATGGTAAGTCCCTTTAGTATCTTTGCAAAGAAAGCCCCAAGGAAATTACAGAATTTCATGAACATGGAGGCCAAGATTTTAGAAGGTTATCCACATGCATTATGGTCATAGGGATTGAAGTATAAAGGAAAATTTCAAGTCACATGACAAAGTCGGTGAGAAAAATGGAAGAGTTTTTCTGGAAGTTGGTAGATACATACAGAAAATAATAAACATCAAGAGATGTTTAATTTAGCTAAGATATGGATATATAATCAGGTTTTTGCTAGCCTATTAAATAGATTTGACTTAACTTTCTAGCTCTAGGGACATTATAGGTTAAACATTCAAGAAATAATTCTATTAACTTAAAAGTCATGTTATTCAAAATGAAATGTTTGTAATTCCCCTTGTTATTAAGATTATCTTCTATTCGCTCTGTATGTATCTTTTGAGCACTGATTTGCCTTTTTTCCCCATTAGAGTGTAAACTTCTCAAGGGAAGCGTTGCTTTTAGCTTTTTTTTTCTTTGTTTACCTACTGCTTAGCTAATTAATGTCTAACACATAGTGAATGTTTAATAAATGAGTATAGATGGATTAACTGTGTTTTGATAATTGTTCATGGAAATAAGCATTCTCTACCTTAAAAACTTACTTTAAAACATATTTGAAAAACAACTAAGAACTCTATATGTTTGGGATCAAGATCCAAGTTCTGAAACCATTGTGTAGGCAACAAAAAAAGAATGTTTGTTAATATGGCCACAGACAAATACTTTGGCTTTTTCAAACGAACTTGTTTATTCCAGTTATTGTTTTTAAAATGAAACAAAAGCTTTTTTTTCCAAAAATGATATTTAAATGAGTGATAGCTTGAATTATTTACAAAAGGCAGATGTAAAATTGTCACTGTGTGCACCTATAGGTCTGGTTAAAACCTTTTCATTCCCCACTGTAACACACCTTCAGATTTCACATTCTTCTGCTATTTTGTTTCCATAATAGGCTTTAAAGTAGCCTCTCTACAGTGACAGGTACTTTGCTTCCAAATATCTAGTTTCTCTCTAGGGAAGAAAGAGAAGATAACTCTGAAAGCAGAAGTCAATGGATGTGAATGACATTTTTAACCCACAAAAGATCATGAATATTTGTGAATTCAGTACACTTCCATGACAACCAACATAGTCTAGAGTGATTGAATGCAAAATTGGGAAGGAATATATCTCTGTTGACCAAAAACATCAAAGTCATAGATTATGAATATTGATTTTGGGTCTCTCTTTCCCCATAGGAAAGCAAAGAGAATATAATCTGTATTATAGCATCAATAGAGGCAAATATATGCTGAATACTCCATTTCTAAAATAAAAACAACTCACCAACTTTTCTCTAGCTGCTTCTTATTTTTTATGGTTTCTGAGGATAGGGTCAGATTTACAATAGAATAAGGCTAATTCATTTATCCATGGGCAAGAGAACAAGAGAATTACATTCTAGTCATAGGATCTAAATGTCATAAAAGATCTTGGGACAACTTAAGCAGACCTGTCCCTGACCAATGCCCTCTAGAATATCCAATAGTAAGAATAGATAATATCACAAGATAGTCCGGCCTTCTTGAAGACACCTGTATTTTTTAGGAAATCTTTTTCTTATATTGAACCTAAATCAGTCTCCATGTCATTTTTTGCCCATGGCTTCTAGACTTGACCACTGCAAATTAAAAGAACAAATCTAGTCTCTCATTTACATTAACAAGTCATTAAATAATTTAAGATAATTATTCTATATCCCTCACGTGTGTTTAAATTCAATTTACCTAATACTTTCAACTAGTCCTCAAATGGGGTGGCTTTTAGTGCTTTTACCTTTCTGGCTACTTTGTTAGGTTGAACTATAATTTGTTAATGCCCTTTCTGAAATGCAATATCCACAACTGAATATCTAGAGAAGAAAAATTACTTTTCTCTTCCATGACTTTGCAAGAACATGGTTGAAATCTCCTTAGCTGAAGGTGATTCAGATATACATACATATATGTTTATATGCATACTTGTATATATGTATATATGATTATATGCATATACACACATATATATGAAACTTGAAAAATTAATATAAATTATGTAAAATGATACATAATGCTATATAAAATAAATATATGATATATATTTAATATAATAAAATTTAATGGTTTTAAATTTTTTAAAAATATTTAATGTTTTTAATGTTAATATAAAACCAAGTCAGTGATATTTATAACTGAGCAGAAAAATTTCTGCTCATTTATAAATGTCACACAGGTATTTCATTTTGGAGGAATCAAAATAATTAACTTCAATTATTTGAATGACTGCCATGTAGAACAATGAAAGAATTATTTTCTTCAAGACCACAGAGTGCAAAAATAGGATGAATGAATGGAAAATGCAAAAAAAGAAAGAAAGATAATTTTTGTTATAAGTAAAGGAAAAACTTCTTAGCAATTAGAAGTAGTAGATTTTTTCCTCCTTGAATATCTCCAAGCAAAAGTTGGATGACCACTTGTTGCATATGTATTAGAAGTAACTATTTTTGGTAATGGGTTAAACTAAATGATCTCTGAGGAAACATCCAACTCTGAAATTCTATATATGATCCTGTCAGGTTGGGGGAAAGGGAGTATAAAGTAGAAAATGGGGAACAGGTCAATAAAAAAGAATTTGAGTACCCACTAGGCACTGTTTTAAGTGCTATGAATAACAGACAAAATGAAATACTCCCAAAGCTAGTTTCCTGACACTGGTTGAGTAATGTAGATGCAGAACTTTCTGGAAAGACTCATGCTTACATTAATCATCTAGTATTATGGATATCTATGTAGTTTTAATTGCTTCTTGCTTTCTTTTGTTTTTACTTTTCAAGTCTTCTCTTATTTCTCCCAATAATAACTTTATAGCTAAGTGTGCACTTCATTCAAATGACCCTATAGTAAAGTTTCTTAAACATAGATTATGACCCCATGTAAGATCTCAAATTGAATATAAAGTCACAAAATTATGATGTATTATTATATTGTATACCTATTTTACGTGCCTATATACTTAGGATCATGTAAAAATTACTCAAGAAAAAAAGGGTCTATGGCATCTAGTATCATGGATATTATTCCCCTTGATTATGTATTTGGCAATAGGACTAATCTTGAATAAACTTAAAAACATTCTAATTCCGTATTTTCACCACCACCTTCAATTAATTACCATGCCCAAAGATCTCAAAACAGAACTCTGAAAATGAAGATAAAAGATAACAACTTGGTCTGTTAATCTAATCACCATCTTGGAACCCTGAAAAGGAAAAAGTATCTCTAATAAATAGCTCAACTAGGAATTTTTCTATACAAAATGGGGTAGCTAAGAAGCAAATGTTGGAGCTGTCATATTACTGCTCGAATATTAATGCATTGGACTGCAGCATACCATTTCTAGCTAGCTAAAAAGGATATTTTAAAATAAATTTATCTTAGACACAAGTATTGTATGTGGGGTTCTCTTTTTTCTCCTTTTTAAAAAATATGAATGATGTTACTTACTAATAAGTATAATCTTTTATAAATTGGTAAAATATTTTATATTTGTTATCTCATGTAAACCTCTCAACAAGCCTGGGAGGAAGATGCTATTATCATGTTCGTTTTATAGACAAGGAAATAAAGGCTGAGAGGATAAGTGACTTTTTGTATTCATAATGGACAAGTTTGAACAAAATTATAAATTTTATATAAATAAAAATTTTTAAAATTATTTAGACAGAAAGTGATACTATAAGCAAATTAGAAAAACAAAGGATAGTCTGCCTCTCAGATCTGTGGAGAAGGAAGTGATTTATGGCCAAAGAAGAACTGGAGTACATTATGAAATGAAAAATGAATAATTTTGATTACATTAAGTTTAAAAGTTTTTGTACAAACAAAATCAATCCAGACAAGATTAGAAGGAAGGAGAAAACTGGGGAAAATTTTTATATCCAAGTATTCTGATAAAGGCCTCATTTCTAAAATATATAGAGAAATTATTTAAAACCATCAGCTAGCATCATATGTAATGGGATAAACTGCAACCATTCCTAATAAGATCAGGGGTGAAACAAGGTTGCCAACTATCACCATTACTATTCAATATTGTATTAGAAATGCTAGCTTTGGCAATAAAAGAAGATAAAAGAGAATAAAGGAATTAGAATAGGTCATGAGGAAACCAAATTATCACTCTTTGCAGATGATATGATGATATACTTAGAGAACCCTAGAGAATCAATTAAAAATATTAGAAATATCCCACAACTTTAACAAGGTTAAATAAATAAATCTACATAAATCATCAGCATTTTTATATATCATTAACAAAATCCAACAGCAAGAAATTCCATTTAAAATAAATGTCAATAGTATAAAATATTTAGGAATCTATCTGCCAAGGGAAAGTCAGGAACTATATGAGCAAAACTACACAAATTTCCACACAAATAAAGTTAGATCTAAACAACTGGAAAAATATCAAGTGCTCTTGGATAGGTCAAGAAAATATAATAAAGATGACAATACTACCTAAACTAATCTATTAATTTAATGCAATACCACTCAAACGCCCAAGAAATTATTTTATTGATCTAGAAAAAAATAACAACAAAATTCATCTGGAAAAACAAAAGGTCAAGAATTTCAAGAGAATTAATGGGATAAAAAACTCAAGTGAAGGAGGCCTAGCTGTACCAGATCTAAAACTATATTATAAAGCAGTGGTCATCAAAACCATTTGGTACTGGCTAAGAAACAGAGTAGTTGATCAGTGGAATAGGTTAGGTTCACAGGACAAAATAGTCAATGACTATAGCAATCTAGTATTTGATAAACCCAAAGACCCCAGATTTTGGGATAAGACAAAATTTTTGACAAAATTTGACAAAAACTCCTAGGAAAATTAGAAACTAGTATGGCAGAAACTAGCCATTGACCCACACCTAACACATTTTACCAAGATAAGATCAAAATGGGTTCATAATCTACACATAAAGAATGGTATTAAAAACAAATTAGAAGAACATAGGATAGTTTACCTCTCAGATCTGTGAAGGAGAAAAGAATTTGTGAACAAAGAAAAACTAGAGATCATTATCAATAGCAAAATAGATACTTTTGATTATATCATGTTAAAAAGTTGTTTTTTTTTTTACAAACAAAACTAATGCAGACAAGATTAGAAGGGAAGCAATAAACTGGGAAAACATTTTTACATTCAAAGGTTCTGATAAAGGCCTCATTTCTAAAATATATAGAGGATTAACTCAAATTTATAAGAATTCAAGCCATTCTCCAATTGATAAATGGTCAAAGGATATGAACAGACAATTTTCAGATGAAGAAATTGAAACTATTTCTAATCATATGAAAAGGTGCTCCAAATCACTATTGATCAGAGAAATGCAAATTAAGACAACCCTGAGGTACCACTACAACCTGTCAGATTGGCTAAGAAGACAGGAAAAGATAATGATGAATGTTGGAGGGGATGTGGGAAAACTGGGACACTGATACATTGTTGGTGGAACTGTGAATGGATCCAACCATTCTGGAGAGCAATTTGGAACTATGCTCAAAAAGTTATTGGGCTGTGAATATCCTTTGACCCAGCAGTGTTTCTACTGGGCTTGTATTCCAAAGAGATCTTAAAGGAGGGAAAGTAAACATGTGCAAAAATGTTTGTGGCAGCCCTTTTTGTAGTGGCAAGAAACTGGAAACTGAATGGTTGCCCATTAATTCGAGAATGGCTGAATAAATTATGGTATATGAATGTTATGGAATGTTATTGTTCTGTAAGAAATGACCAACAAGATGATTTCAGAGAGTCCTGGAAAGATCTACATGAACTGATGCTAAGTGAAACGAGCAGAACCAGTAGATCATTATACATGGCAACAACAAGACTATATGATGATCAATTCTGATGGACATGGCTGTCTTCAACAATGAGATGACGCGAACCAGTTCCTATTGTTCAGTGATGAAGAGAGCCTTCTACACCTAGACAGATGCCTGGGGGAACTGAATGTGGACCACAACATAGTATTTTAAAGCTTTTTGTTGATGTTTACTTGCATTTTTTTCCTTCTTAGGTTTTTCTTTCTCTTTCTAGATTTGATTTTTCTTGTGCTGCAAGATAACTGTATAGATATTTATACATATATTTTATTTATCATATATTTTAACATATTTAACATGTATTAGACTACCTGCCATGTAAGAGAGGGGGTGTGGGGAAGGAGGGAAAAATTTGGAACAGAAAGTTTTGCAAAGGCTAATGTTGAAAAATTACTCATAGGTTCTGTAAATATAAAGCTTTAATTAAAAAATAATAAAATAAAATATATAGAGAATTGTCTCAAATTTGTAAGAATATAATTCTCCAAATTATAAATGGCCAAAGAATATGAACGGGCAATTTTCAGATGAAGAAATTAAAATCATTTCTAATTATATGAAAAAATGCTCTAAATCACTATTGATCAGAGAAATGTAAATTAAGACAACTCTGAGATACCACTATACACTTCTCAAATTGCCTAAGATTATGGGAAAATATAATGATAAGGATGAATGTTGAAAACTATATTTGCATATATTTTGAAAATAAAAAGCTATTATAAAAAAGACACAAAGCTAGAAAAGGTATGTAGGCTTCCCCAAGGTCACAAGGTAACAGAATTTGAATCCAAGTTTTCTAACTCTAAATCCACTGTTCTTTCTTCTGCACCATGAGTATACTTTTAAAATATATGCTGCCTACCCCTTTATTTACATGAATAAAGTTAAATCCATTCAGAGATATAATCTAGTCACAAATTTCTTCCCTTCCCCCTCTCTCAGTCCCAGTGATACTTATGAGATATCAGTATAAACTTCCTTGCCTTAAGGCCAGTAGTTCCTCTTGTAAGCTGCCTTTTTTATGTATTGACATTTGTAGTCATGGGCTATACAACTGACTCTATTCAAAGATTTTGGTCGAATCCATTCTGTAAAATACTTCGTTTAAAAAATTCTTAATCATCATGATCCTAAATTTTCCTTTTTGTCATTTCCATCCCTTTCTCCTCATTCTGCCTTCTCTATTACTACAGAAAAACAGTTAATTTCCTTTTCCATAAATATTACAACTCATATGATAGTTGAAGATAACTCTTGTCTCTTCTAATTTGTACTTCTCCAGGATAATCATCCACAATCTCTTCAATTGTTCTAATAATTTGTTTTTCAATTAAGAAGCATTTATTTTTTTTTCTCTGCTTCAAATTTTCTTGAATGAAATTGCTTTCAAGTCACTTAAGCATCATGGTTGTCCTCATTGAGATAACCTTTGATTTTTGGTGTGTCTCCTCAAAAATAATACATAGTGAACCATAGTGTGCAATCCTGTGTGTGATGAGACTATTAATTGTCCACAATCTAGAGAGTATGCTTCTATTAATGCAAATTAAGATTATGTGATTATTAAATAATACACTTATGTACATTTTATATTTTTATATTGACCTTTGTAATCACTAAAACTCATAGTTCTTGTTCACCTGAATTGTTGTCAAACAAATTCTGCCCATCCTATGTTTACACTGTTTTTAGTCTAATCTTATTTTGTTTTTGATTTTTAATAATAACAAAACAATAGATAGTATTTATATAGAGCTTTAAGTTTGTAAAGTGTTTTACATATGCTATCTCATTTAATCTTCACAAGAGCCCTGTGAAGGTGTTGCTATTGTTATAACATTCTTCTATTATGTTACATTATATTAATTTTTGTTATGATTATACTGTTATATCATGTTATATTTAATTGTTAGTCATGTCACATACTATGTTATACTATGCTATTATACTATCTTCTTTTCTAAATATATTGTTCTCCAGTTCCCCTACTCAGTTAGATTTCCCTTGAAACATGGATTTAAAATGAAAAAAAAAGTTCAGTGAAGCTATCCAAGATGTTTTCTAACAGAAAACACAATGTTCTTCAGCTTTTTCCAATGAAAAGAGGTACATTCTGTCATTTCTTTTCTACGGTCAAATATGGCCATTATAATTATTTTATACTTTTTCTTATAAATCTTCTCTATCTAGGAAGTTTTTTTATTATTATTTTGTCTTCCTTATTGTAATTATCTCCTAAGTTCTGTTCCCTACTCTTACTTTTTTCTGCTTTTTTTATGCTTCTCATAAGTAGAATTTCTGGTATGTTGATTTTGAGTTTCCTCCTTTACTTCTATGCTTTTACACTTATAGAATTTAGGTGACACTCTCTTCCCCTTGGGGAAAGCACAGTGAATGGAGTGCTTGTTTTGGAGTCAGGAAAAATCAACTTCTAGACTTCAGATCTGACTTCAGATACGTATTATCTATATAACCTTGAGCAAATCATTCAATGCTGTTTGCTTAAGTTTCCTTAAGTGAAAAAATGAGCTGAAAAAGCAAATGGCAAATCATTCCAGCATTTTTACCAAGAACACCCTAAAATGGAGCCACAAACTGGACTGAACAATAGCCATTTCCCTTATGTTTTTATTTATTTGTTCATTCATTTATCAACTTATTTTGGTGGGATTTTGAAAAATTTATTTTGTAACCTATATTCAAGACTGAATTTTTTCTTATCAAGGTTTTTCTTACTAGCTTTTATCCTGATTTTATCATTTGAATCTTTATTCTGTAATTTATTTATTAGCTAACAATCCCACGCAACTTTGCAGCCTCTACAAATTTGTTAAGCATGAATTTATGTCTTTATTTTAAATATTAATCAGAACAGGGGCTTATAGCATTCCAGTAGAGACTTCCTCTCAGGTTCATTAATTCATTCAATAGATATTTTGCTCAATTATTTTGTGGAAAGCACTATATTTTTGCATGTGTAAGGAGTTTATAATTTAACAAACTATAAAGCTGTGTAAAGACTGTATAAAGTATATATTCAATGTAAATTTGTTAAACTAGCTATAAAACCAACTAATAATGTTATCTCCTAGTCCATATTTCATTGTTTTATCCCCATAAAATCATAGACTTATTAAATGTTTACTAAAATCAAGATATACAGCATCTTTTACCTTCCTTAACTACCCAGTTAAAAACAAAAATAAGAAAATAAGTTCAGGATAGAGCACCAGCCCTGAAGTCAGGAAGACCTGAGTTCAAATCTCTTCTCAGACACTTAACATTCCCTAGCTGTGTGACTCTGGGCAAGTCACTTAATCTCAATTGTCTCAGCAAAAAGCAAAAAAAGAAAGAAAGAAAGAAAGAAAGAAAGAAAGAAAGAAAGAAAGAAA
>JAJPUD010000914.1:29058-117600 GCA_023553655.1 Myrmecobius fasciatus
AAAGAAAGAAAGAAAGAAAGAAAGAAAGAAAGAAAGAAAGAAAGAAAAAGAAAAGAAGTTCATTTGTGGCAGCTAGATGACACAGTGGATAGAGCACTTGCCCTGAATTCAGGAGGACCTAAGTTCAAATCCAACCTCAGACATACTTACTTAGCTGTGTGACCCTGTGCAAGTCACTTAACCCCAATTGTCTCAGCGAAAGAAAGAAAGAAAGAAAGAAAGAAAGAAAGAAAGAAAGAAAGAAAGAGAAAGAAAGAAAGAAAATAAGTTCATTTGACATTTGTGTCCTCAAACACCTACTAACTGTAAGACTGGATAAGTCATTTAATCTTGTTTACCTCAGTTTCTTCTTCTGCAAAAAGGGCTGGAGAAGAGAATAGCAAACCACACCAGTATTTTTGTCAAGAAAATCCCAAACGGGGTGACAAGGACTGAACAACAACAATGCTAAGCACTTTACAACTATTATTTCATTTGATAAACTATCAAACAATCCGGACTCTTACATTCTTTTAAGGGATACAATATGTACTTATATAAATATCTTTAGGCTGGGTACAAAATAAATATAAGATACTTTGGGAAGTAGGATACTAGTGGAGGATTATATGTAGAAAATGGTACTTAAGGTATACCTTGAAATTGATGAGAGGCTCTATGGAGCAGAGAGACTTCATTCTAGGTAAGGGGGAAAACTAGTGTAAATGCACAAAGATGAAAGATGGCCTGCCATATATATGAAATGAAGAGAGCTCTATTAGGTTGGATGATAGAATTCAAGAATAGGAGTAACATTCAATAAGGGTGGAGAGATAGGTTGGGAGCATGTTGTGAAGGACTTTAAAAGCTAAAGAGATGAGCTAGAAGCAAGCAGGAGCCAATAGAGCTTTTTTAGTAGAGGGAATGATATGGTCAGGTTGAGGCTTTGAAAAATCAGTTTGGCAGCTGTTTGGAAAATGTATTAGAGTGGGAAGAGATCTGAGGCAGGGAGAGCAATCAGGAGGTCATTGCAATAGGTGAAGCAAAAGGGGATGAAGGGTAGGCAAAGGAAGGGTGTAATTGGAAAGTGGAAACTGAGACAAAGATAAATGAATCATAAACCTACATAATTAAAAGGTTGGGGGGAACGTTAGTGTAGGTATTTGGTTGATTACCAAACCATCTAATAGTCTTGACTACTTACAGATGACAACACAAGATGCAATGATATAAGAGAACACTGTTATGTTACTTGTATTGTTTTTTGAGAGCCTTGGCTACTTCTGTACCCTCCTGGCATAATTCTTACCATGTCTTTCATGATTTCATACTTGGTTATATGTCATTCCTTCCATATGCCTTGAAGCATAATTTGCATGTGATGCTGCTTTACTAAAAATGTTTGGATTTTTTTTAATCTGGTTACAGCTAAAATATTCCAAAGGAAATTAAATCTTTGGTTGCTAAGTAAAGATGCTGTAAAAAAATCATCTAGATAATTAATGTCCTACTAAGATAATATTGGCGGAACAAACAGATCCTGATTTTTTTCAAATTCAGAGGCTTTTTTTGTTTTGTTTGTTTGTTTATTTATTTATTTTTGGTTTGTAGAGGTAAAGTTATAACAGTAAATTTCAATTCAATGAAAACATTTATTGACTTCCTGCTGTGCATAATGCACTATGCTAGGACTGCTGAGAATAAAAAGATGAACAAGACTTTCCACCACCTGTATTTGTTTAATTTAAAACACAACCATAAAACATGGTAAGAATAGAATACTTTCACTTAATTATTTCTGTGAGGGAAAATTATATGTTTCATTGTATAAATAGGGGATGTCAGGAACATTTTATCATTATTGCTTATTTCACTGAGGACAAGTTGATCAGCCAAGGATTGTCAAAATGCCATGAAAGTTACATATAGGAACCATAATTTCATTTTCATTTCTAACTACTCATGAAAGTGCCCCCTCCTCTTTTCACTACTCTTAATTTGGTCTGTTTGCTTACTGTTTCTGCATGGGTTTATAGGTCTAGACATAATCAAATGAAAAGGTCCTCAGCACTTTCCATTTCATAGTAAGCAGAGAAAATCTATGAGGTCTGGATTACACCAAATTTCCCAAGTGGCCCTGACATATTGTGATATTGAATCTTTGACTTCAGAAGGCTGTGGAGGGCCTGAACACTCTGCTGGGCTGAAAACTAATAATTTTTATTATTTTTGTTAAATACCAACGTAAAACTAGTCCCAAAGCCCACAACTTTGGGTATGTCACAGCTTCCTTGTTGGTGGAGATCAGTGCCCTATATTTGCATGAAGGGCAGGGGGAAGTGAGAAAGAGAGAAAAGTCAGGTAGATATCTTCCATGTTCTGTCTTCAAGATGTAAGAAAGAACAACTCAGACTGAAAACCTCTCTTCCCTTTTTCATTCCTACTCTTTCTCTGATTTCTATTTTGCTATTGAATTGGATAAATGAGTTTTCTTGGCTAAGTATTATATGTGCTCATTACAGAACTGCTATTTGGTAGGAAGGGGTTCAAACTCTGAACATAAAGTTTCCCCTAATAATAAAAAATGATCAGAAGTTACATTGGCCCTAGAAATCATATCTCCTAAGCTAAAAATGTATAAGAGAGCAGATAGAGGTAATACTACTCTCTTGGATATAATCCCCCTGCTCTGAGGAGAGAAGGGCTAGCCTCTGGACCCAATTCCCTATTTTCCATTCTGGCAGGAATTAAAATCTCCTTCAGCAAATGTAGGAGAACAAGAGATATCTATTCTGCCTCTCTCTGAGCCACGCAGTACCACCCCCATGCTATATGTGGGGGACAGCCCCTTGCTACCCTGTATGATGTGGCTTCTCACCACACTTAAACCTGTAGTGAGTCATTATAGACTAGAAATGGCTCTGTTGCAAAATTTCTGTCTATAAAAATCACTTATCAACATAAATAATTGACATGGACAGGTTTGTTTTGTTTATATGCATACATTTTAGTCCCTGAGAATTCTAGGGAAAAAATGTGTTACATAAACAAATAGCTGTTCACCTCACATGATTTATTCTACTTACCATTAAATGTAGGCCTTGCCTCTTTTTAAAAAGCAAAGAATTGTCTTTATTGTTTCTTTTCCATGTCTCTTGGATAAAAATATATGAGTTGGAGTTATAGTTGAAATGAGGAGCTGATACAAGCAATTATAATATTAGAATTTTTGCTTCACAAAAAAATAAAGAACCTTTGATAATAGCCAATAATTACAAAATTATGAATTACTACAAGAATCAGATCATTTTGAGTTTAAAGCACACACACAAATAGAATGTGTGTGTATGTGTGTGTGTGAGAGAGAGAGAGAGAGAGACAGAGACAGAGAGAGAGAGAGACAGAGAGACAGAGAGACAGAGAGGAAGAGACAGAGACAAAGAAAAACAGAGACATGGAGAGAAATAAGTTCATTTTTTTTCTAAACTGGCAGCCACTAAACTAAGGATTATATTTTCACAATTTCAACGTGGAACAATTTTTTTTTTCACAAGAAATGTTGGCTCCAACTCTAATGGACACAAGCTGTTAACAATTAACCAGTTAAATGCAGAGCGCCATTTAATTCACTATTTCAAGGGTAAATTTTTTTTCCCCTTGCCAGAAAATTTTGTATCTATATTTTCCAAGGTTTCTTTACATGCAAGTTTTTATTTAACTCCTAAAGCTATCTATACTTTTTTTTGCATTTGTTCCCTTCTCTCTATTCATATTGTTACTACCCTAATTCAGGGCCTCATTACCTCCTGTGTGGAATATTGGAATAATATTCTAATTTGTCTCCCAGCTTCAAGTCTTTACTCCTTCTAATTCATACTTCACATAGCTACCAAAATAGTCTTTCTAAAGTGCTGAACTTTTTATGTCATTCTCCTGAGGAGGAAGGAAGGAAAGAAAGAAAGAAAGAAAAGGAGAGAAGAGGAAAGAAAGGAAGAAAGAAAGAAAGAAAGAAAGAAAGAAAGAAAGAAAGAAAGAAAGAAAGAAAGAAAGAAAGAAAGAAAGAAAGAAAAAAAAGGAAGGCAGGAAGGAAGGAAGGAAGGAAAGAAGGAAGAAAGGAAAGAAGGAAGAAAGAAGGGAAAGAAAGAAAGGGTAAGAAAGAAAGGAAAGAAATAAAGAAGGAAAGAAAGGGAGGGAGAAAGAAAAAAGAAAGGGAGGGAGAAAAAAAGAAAGGGAGAAAGAAAGAAGGAAGTGATAGTAGGATGGAGAGAAGGAGGGAAGAAGGAAGGAAGGAAGTAAAGAAGAAAAGCATTTATAAAACACCTACAATGCTCCAGTGTCAAGAGCTGGGGATACATATACAAGCAAAAAGTCAGAAAATCAGGAACAGGGCCAAGAAGGGAATAAAGCCTGATTTAGATCCTCCTAAAAAATAGAGACTCTAGAAGGGACCCACCAATAATTGAAGGGGAAGGTGGAGCTTGTAGAGGAATGTTCTATTATGTGCAGACTACAGAGATGATACAGGGCCAGGAGGCCCTAGGTACTGAGAAGTTCTAGGATGAGTCTACAGAGAAAGCATTGGTTTGAAGTCCAGAATGTTGGAAAGAGAGCCAATGCTGTGGGGTGCTCAAGAATTTTCAGTGGCTCCCTATTGCTTCTTAGATTGTTCAAGTTGATATTTAAAGTTCTTCATAGTCTGACTCTATACTATCTATCCAAATGCGCATTATTCCCTTTCATACATTCTACATCCAAATTTAATTGATATATTTGCTATTCTTGAACTCAATATTTCCTTTTTTGTCATCTTGACTTCACACAGGATGGTCTCCATGCCTAGAATGTCCATGTTCCTCATTTCTGCTTCTTAGAATCCTTAGCTTCCTTCACACCTCAATATAGGTACTGCTCTCTGCACAGAGCTTTTTCTGGCTCCCTTGTTATTGCTTTCTACCTCCTCAAAATGTTTTTTGCTTGTTGGTGCCCATATTGTATTTCCCCAGTAAAATGTGCATTTCTTGAGAAGAGTAGCTATTTTTATCTTGTTTTGTATGATTAGGGACTAGCACAGAGACTGGCAAATCTTTTAATAAAGGTTTGCTCAATTGAATTCTCAGTATTTGTGAATGTTCATGTTCCAGTGCAGGTTTTTTGAAAAATAATTTTGGTCTGGGTACATACACTGGCCTTGAAAAGTTACCCTGACCTTGGAGCTTGACCTTGGATTGCCAAAGTACGTGCCTGTAGCACCTGTTCTTTCTGGATTGTTTTTTCTTTCATTAAAATTTTTTTAAATCATTTTCTTACCTCCCTAAAATATAGATGTTATGGTTTAAATATCTTTGAAATTTAATTTCAGAGTTTAAGTTGCAGGCACCTTTCTCAAAATCAGATAGCATATGGCAAAAGGAAAATCTTATTTGTGATTCAGCAAGGGATCTACAGAGTAATCCCTGCTTTACTGTAGTGGAGATTACTGGTTTCTGTCTGCTTATGAGCTCCTCAGCAATAAGCTGGGCTTTTTATGCAGTCTCAGGTCTTTCATTCGATTCAACAAATTCAAAAGTGCCCTCTGAGTTTGTTATAAAGGCATTTTAACCAGAGTCACAACCCAAGCAGCACCTACACCACATTCAGATTTTGATAGTGCAGACTCAGTTCTGGATTACTGAGGACTTCTGAGGATAAATAAAAATTGGGATCATAGAGCAAGATGTCCTAAGATTGAAGAGGTCAAATATCCAACTCTAGAAGGTGACAGTGTCAATCTTGTGCAATATGCTTCTGGAAGTGATAAGCTCACCAATTAAGTTCATAGAGGAATCTTCTCATCATCTAAACTACCTAGAGTGCTAGATAACTGAATGTTACACTAATCAGCAATCTTTCACATATCTTATCTAAGGAGGAGTACTCACAGATTGCCCATGGAATATAACCCAAATCCTTTGATAAATTTTACACAGTCCCAGGTTTATTACCAATATGGAAAATTGTTATCAAGTGCATACTATTGGTAAGGTGTGGTGCTTATTCTTTGGGATGAGAGTTATAGAAAAAGAGATTCTGATTCTTCCCTTTTTATTCTTTATTATAAAGGGATCCCAATTACACTGTATGCCTTAATGTGACTGGGGAAGGGGGAAACCATGGTTTTATAGGTCGACAAAGTACCATTGTGCAGCATGTAAGTCCCAGAGATATTGGCCATAAGTGGAGACTGGGTCAGTAGTTGTAGAAAAGCTCCTCTGGAAAGAGATCATTATGTTCTCTCTGAAATGAACTTAACCCATTCATTGCCTGAGGGCAATAAAAATGAAAATTGGGTTTCTGCATCTTCATCTGAAAAAAAAGTTCCAAGAACCATATAATTTATTCTTTTATTTAAAAAGTAGACTTTTCTTGATATATTTTGTTTTCAAAATTGTCTAGATCAAGTATTTTTTTGTCTTTTTTATATCATGTTGATACTTTGATAGTATAGTGAGGCCTACTGATCTCTTTCTCAAAATATTTTTAAGTGCATAAAATAAAACACATAGGATTACCAGAAAAATATTGAAATAACTAGCTACCCATTAAAAAAACAAATCCATAGATTCCAGGTTAAGAATCTTGTCTAGACTTCCATCTGTAGCCTCCTTCCTAACCCCTCTCAAAGATTTCTCCCTTACAAAAATTTTTTCCAAAAAAATGAAAAAAGAGGAAGTGAAAAAAATTCAATGATATTGATCAACATGTGAACAATCAGTATTATGCAAAATGTTCCTGACCCATGACTTCTGCTGTCCCTTCAAAGGAACAGGGTAAATTATCTTCTTAGATTAGCCAGCTCCTTCAATCTTCCACTATCTCTCAAGGTCTGTCCAAGTTCCTGTTCATTGTTTCCATGATGCTATCTATCCATCTCATATTCTGTTGTCACCTTTTCCTTTTGCCTTCAATCTTTCCCAGCATCAAGGTTTTTACCAGAGTCCTGTCTTTTTATTATATCACCAAAGTATTTAATCTTCAACTTCAATATTTGACCTTCTAATGAATATCCTAATTCATTTTGTTTAGATATTGATTGATTTGATCTCCTTGCTGTCCAAGGGGCTCTCAAGAGTCTTCTCCGGCAACACAATTGGAAACTGTTACTCCTATCTTGCTCAGCTTTCTTTATAGTCCACCTCTCACAACCACACTTTGCTAATGGAAAAATCATAGCTTTGACTATGCAACCAAGGTTATGTCTCTACTTTTTTTTAGTATGCAATCCAGATTTGTTATAGCTTTTCTTCTGAGGAGGAAATTTATTTTAATTTCATGACTGTAGTTGGTGTCTGAGATAAGATTTGAACTCAAGAAAATTAATCTTCTTGAATTCCCACTAAGCCACTTAATTACCTTGGCACATAGTAGGCACTTAATAACTGTTCATTGACACTATACAAAGAAGGTGTAGTGAATTTCTTACTCAACCTGATGATATTAGAGGGTGATAGCCATTGGATTAAGGTAATAGATGCCACAAAGGAAGCTTCTAGGGAAATGGCTGGCTGAAGAATCAGCCAAAACCCGTGATTCCTTTTAAAAATATACAGCCAGCCTTAAACACAAAATTTTGAAGGTGGAAAAGAGAGGAGGAACTTGACTCTTGAGGTTATTCTTCACCTTTTCCCTTGCATCTTCACTTAATGCAGCAAAGGAGGTTAAGAGCTGATTCCTTTCTTTACTCCCTACCCTTGACAGTGGAATATTTCCTGTAGTCTGAAAGAGCAATTCAAGGAGAGTGTTTCCTAAATTCTGAATCCCATTAACATAACTAAATTGAGTCAGTCAAGTTGAATTAGAATAAAGAATCCAATGAAAATTTAAAATCGATGTAAAGAAAATCTTTCCCACCTGGAATATTCTGCTCAAGAGATCACAGATAGACTGAGATCCTTGCTGATACTAGGAAATGGGCTCAGTTTTTTCCAAAAGGACTTGGTAGTACCGTAGATCATCATATCAGCTAATCCCAGAGTTGATCTCTGATAAGATCCAGTGAGGAGCTATATGAGTTCCATATTCTCTATTTCAGACCTCTTCTCCTTTGTGCTCTCTTTTTTATGGGAGAGTGATTAATGGGGGAAATATTTTATTGTTATTGTGCTTACTATACCATTTCAGAAAATAATGCAGGGGTTTGTGAGTCATAATTATAGGAGTATGCACTCCCAGAATACCTTGAAACTGAAGAAATCTCTTGAAAATCCACCTGCAAGTGCAGTTAGGGTAGGGAGATGTAACCCAGAAGGGGCAGCACACACAAGAAGTAAACTGAGACCCAGAGAGTCTAAGTAACTTCTTGAAGTACTCATAGGGAATAAGTAATTTTATACCTGGGATCTCTGACTTTATATACAGACCTCTTCTCACTATAATACATTTTTGCAAATGTTTGTGGACTGTTTTGGGGGAATAATTCCAAAACTGACATATCTAGTTCCCCTGAAATTGTGTCCTATATCACCAACAGCCAGTTGAACATCTCCATTTAGATATCCTATGGGCATTTCAAGCTTAGCATGTTCAAAATAGCACCAAATCAACTTCTCTTCCTAACTTCCTTATTTCTGTCAAAGCAACTATCATTCTCCTAGTTATCCAGATTTATAATTGTGTTTCAGAATCATTCTTGACTCTTTCTCTCCTTTGACCTCTATAGCCAAAACATTACCCGGATCTTATTGTTTTTATATTTCTTGCATCTGATTTCTTTTTCCACTCCCATGGCCACTACTCTACTTCAGGCCCATTTTACCTCTCACCAGGACTATTACAATAAACTCCCAATAGTTCTCCTTACTTTAAATAGCTCTTTTCTCCAATCTATCCTTTACACAGCTGCCAGATTAATATTCCTAAAGCTCAAGTCTGACCATTTTACTCCCCTGCTCAAGAAGTTTCAGCACTTCTATATTTCCTCTAGGATTAAGTTTTGTTCTTGCATTTAAAGTACTATGCAATCTGGTTCCAGTCTATATTTCCAAATTAATACTCTCTGTCTCTCTCTGTCTCTCTCTCTGTCTGTCTCTCTCTCTCTTTCCTTACTGTCTCTCTCTGTCTTGTGTCTTTTTATGTGTGTCTTTGTGTCTCTGTCTCTTTCTCTTGTTTTTCTCTGTCTCCTGTTTTTCTCTTTCTGTCCCTGTCTCTCTATCTCTGTCTCTTTTTCTCTTGTTTCTCTTTCTTTCTCTCCCCCGTCTCTCTGTCTCTTTCTCATTACTCTCTCTCTCTCTCTCTCTCTCTCTCTCTCTCTCTCTCTCTCTCTCTCTCTCTCTCTCGCTCTCTCTGAGTGTCTCTCTGTCTCTCATTCTTGTATTTCTATCTCTTACTCTTTTTTCTTTCTTTTTCTTGTTTCTCTTTGTGTCTCTCCATCTCTCTGTCTCTCTGTGTCTCTCTGTTCTCTGTTTTCTTTCTCATCTTTGTCTCTATCACTGTCTGTCCCTCATTTCTCTCTCTTATTTCTCTCTCATGTTTCTGTCTCTCTATGTCTCTGTCTCTCTGCCTCTTGTTTCTCTTTCTCTCACTCTCTTGTTTCTCTCATTCTCTCCATCTTGCTTTTCTGTCTCTCTATATGTCTCTTTCTTGTCTCTGTATCTATTATCTGTTCTCTCTCTCTCTTTCAGTATGTGTGTGTATATCTCTGTCTCTGTCTCTCTTGTTTTTCTGTCTCTCTGTCTTTGTCTTTCTCTATCTCCCTGTCTCTCTGTCAGCCCCCCCACTTCAGTTCAATTGGCTGATTGTTTTCTCCATATATGCTATGCTAACTTCTATCTCTGTGCTTATGCATAAAATATACCTCATCCCTAGGATACTTTTCCCTTCTCACCTCTACCTTGAAATCCCTAGTCCCTTTGAAGGCTCATCTATTACATAAAGCCTTTCCAGATTCTCCTTACCAATCTCAAGTATTAGAGCTCTCATCTCTTGAAATTATTTTGCATCTAATTTGTATGTTACTTATATTTGTATATTATATACTCACACACATGTATGTATGCGTTATATTTACTAACTTTTTATCTGTTGTATCATCCTCATAGAATGTAAGGTCAGGGATTGTTTCATTCTTTGTAACTGTATTTCAGTACCAAATATAGTGTCTTGCATTAGTCAATAAGCAATTCTGGGAAACTTCCCTTTAGGAAAATCATTGATAAATTCAAGAACACCTAGAGGAGGGGAGAAATGACAGTAAAGGAACAGAAATTCATGAAATTTATGCTACATGAAGGATAGTTAACCAGGAGAATATAAGACTGAAGAGATGACTAACTTATGTGGTTAAGGGGTTGGAATTATTCTAGTTGACTCTAGAAGAGAAAACTATAAAGAGTAAGTGGAAGTGACAGAAAGAGAAATATTAGCTTGATCTAAAGATGCTACAATGGATAGAGTACCAGATCTGAAGAAAGGAAGACCCAGCTTCGTGATTCAAAAGTGGCCTCAGACACTTACTAGCTGGGTAACCTTGAACAAGTTACTTAACCCTGTTTGCCTCAGTTCCTCATCTGTAAAATTAAGTGGAGAAGGGAGTAGTAAAGATATTCCAATATCTTTGACAAGTAAAGCCCAAATAGTGTTATAAAGCATTAGAGACAACTGAAATGATTGAACAACAAATTTTTAAAAATTTCTTAATAATTAGAGCCATCTAAAAGTGGAACAGCTTAGCTTGTAAGACAATAGGTTTCAAAAAGAAATTCAAAATGAGTACTTCCAGGAGGGAAATGAAATGCCTGAGGAATTATATTCAGATGTACTGTTTCCTACAAATAAGTCCAGACCTATGACCTTATTAGTAAGAGGAAGTCATGCAGAAACTCCCTTCTCTGAAGCAGATCAGTGATTCTTCTGTAACTTATGGTATAAAAGAGTTATCTGGGGCATTGTGGGTTCAAGTAACTTGTCTATAGATAATTCTTCCTGACCCATAATGCCAGTTCCTTTTCAGTATACTCTTTCATAACTGACTGGTGCTACTGAGTTCTATTTATCTGTGTTTTAATACCTCCCTAAAGAAGGTTCCTGGGGAAACTCTGTTAGGATGTTTTTCTAAAATATATTTGTATTTATGCCATTGAAAATTTCACAATTCCATATATTTTTAACAGTTAAAATTTTATTTTATTTTAAATTTATGGAATAAAACAAGCATTTCCATAACAGTAATTTAAAAAAAAAGATGATTACACATGAAACTGAAAATCTATTTTGTATAACATTTTTTAAATTTTGAGTTCCAAATTCTTTCCTTATCTTCCCTCCTTGAAAAGACAAGCAATTTGATATAGATTAGACAAGTGAATTCATACAAAACATATTTCCATATGTTGTTCTGAAAACAAAACAATGCTTTAATCTGCATTGAGAGTTCATCTTTTATCTCTCTGAAGATGGATGGCATTTTTAAAATCATAGCTCCTTTAGAATTATCTTGGATCATTGTCTTTATTAGCATAACCAAGTCTTTTGCAATTCATCATCATTGTGATATTGCTGTTACTGTGTACAATGTTTTGCTCTCTTCATTTTGCATCCCTTCATATAAGTCTTCCCAGGTTGTACTGAAACTATCTTATCATTTCTTATAGCACAATCACAGCTTGTTCATCCATTCCACAATTGATGATTATCCCTTCAATTTCTAATCCATTATTACCACAAAAAGAACTACTATAAATATTTTTATACACATAGGTCCTTTTATTTGATCTCTTCAGGATGTAGACATAGAAGTAGTAGTGCTGTGTCAAAATGTATGCAGTTTGATAGCCCTTTGGCTATCAAATTTGTTTTTCAGAATGGTTGGACCAGTTCACAACCCTGTTAACAATGCATTAGTGTGCCAATTTTTCCACATCCCCTTCAGCATTTTTCATTTTCTTTTTCTGTCATGTTAATCAATCAGATAGGTGTGAAATGGTATCTCAGAATTATTTTAATTTGCATTTCTCTTATCAATAGTTATTTATAACATTTTGTCATATGACTATTGATAGTTTTGATTTCTTCTTCTGAAAATGCCAGTTCATATCCTTTGATCATCAATCAACAGAGGAATGGCTCTTATTTTATGAAACTATTCACTTCCCTATATATTTTAGAAATGCAACTTTTATCAGAGAAATTTGTTCTACAAAATTTTCTTTAGTTTACTCTTTTCTTTCTAAATCAGATGGATTAGTTTTGTTTCTGAAAAAGGCTTTTTAATTCCATATGATCAAAAATGATCCATTTTGTTTCCTGTAATCCTCTTTATCTCTTCTTTGCTCATAAATTCTTCTCATCTCCAGATCTAACAAGTACATTTTCCCATGCTCCCCTAATTTACTTCAGATACCATCCTCTATTTCTAAATTATTTATCTATTTTGGTTTATGGTATGAGATAATGGCCAATGCCAAGTTTCTACTGAATTGCTTTTCAGTTTTTCCAACAATTTTTGTAATATGATGAATTCTTACCTGAAAACCTTAGATCTTTGGGTTTATCAAACACTAGATTACTATGGTCATTTATAACTGGGTCTTGTGTACCTAAGCTAAACCACTGCTCTATTACTCTATTCCTTTGCCAATTCCAGATTGTTTTGATGCTTACCATTTTGTAATATAGTTTGAAATGTAATACCTTACTTCATATTTTCTACCTTTGATTTCTATGAAATTTTTGACCTTTTGTTCTTCCAGATGAATTTTGTATTATGTTTTTCTAGATCTATAAGATAATTCTTTGGTAGTTTGATTCCTGTAACAAGATTATTAAATTTTCAGTAAGAATATTTGCACCTGGAGTAGCTAGTTGGTGTAGTGGATAGAGCTCCAGCCCTGAAGTCCTGAGAACCTGAATTCAAATCTGGCATCAGACACTTAACACTTTCTAGCTGTGTGACCCTGGCCAAGCCACTTAACCCCAATTGCCTCAGCAAAAAAAAAAATGTACCTCCCAAACGTGCTGCTGATTCTGCTGCACCTACTTAGTCCTACCATTGGTTTTTCATCCATATGGATATAGGGCCAGCTTCCAACCCATATTCTCTTTCTCTGATGACCTAAATTGTCTTGGGCTAGAAGAATGTTTCACTCTGTCTTTTTCCCCCTTTGCTATTCTGGAATTCAATTTGAGGCATCATTTTAAAGTTGTTTGGAGGGGAATATTGGTAGAACTCAGCCAAGTGCTTTCTCCTTCTTGGTTCCATCAAGATTTGGTTTTGCTTACCAAGTTTTTCCTTCCCACAGCAAGGAAGTGGCCATCCGAGAACACATTGTTAGGATGAACTTGGATCCAAAACAAGAATGAGCTGATGCTTTGAGATAATTTTTCCACCATCTCTAGTAATGACAGAAATTGTCTTTGAAAAGCAGAGGCTACATCTGGAGTCCACTCATAATACCTGCCAGTCTGAACCTCCAAGAACTGTGGGTACTGCTTCTTTTTGGCATAGTAGAACCAGATCCTGATCATTGGACTTCACTATATCATCACTAACTCATTGGCAGCTAGGAGGATTCTCATTTGCCATATGGAATGAACTTTGTGAGCCCGAAACCCACTAGATCCACACTAAAAGGACCACAGATAAATTATATTATTTACACATCATTACAGATCACCCACATTTTAGTTATATGGGTACTTTAGTGATTTATCACATAACTTAGTCAGAAAACATTATTCACAATATACTAGACATGAAAAGTTTTAATAGTGGGAACCAACTTAAACATGAAACTTCTGTCATTTTTCTCACAGCTATTGTTTAGCAGCACAGAACTAAAATGCACTTGGAATGAGCCTTGACAACTCAAAAATTTCTAACCCCAAGATATTACTCTTTCTTGTGGTACCATATTACTCCTCTATTTGATTTATTCTGTTCTTTTTTCCAGGAGTATATTGTATATATTGTTTGTTGTATTTAGCAAGCATGTTATATTTAGCAAGAGATTTTGGTTAGGAGAGTCTACATCTAGCAGGAAGTCCTGGAGCTTTGGGGAACTATTCATTCATTCATTCATTCATTCATTCATTCATTCACTTACACATTTATTCAGCACCTACCATAAAGTATAATGCCTAGCACATAGTAAGTACTTAATAAATAAATGCTTGTTTACTTCTTTCCCATTATATGTCATACACTCTGTTAGGTGCTAGGGTTAAAAATAGAAACAAAATAGTGCCTATGCCCAAGGAACTCATGTTATACTGAGTAAAGTACTGTACCAGTGTAAGTTTAAAGAAATACAATGAGTTTCTAATCACAAGAGAACTTCAAGGAAAGGCTGGATGATCATATGACAATATGCTATCGTATATGAGATTCTTTTTTATATATGGGTTGGGTAACATAGCTTCAGAAATCCATTGCAACTCTGAGTTACTAGGATTATATATTTCTTTACATGTGGTTACTCAGCTGAATAGAAACTTCAGTCAACATTGTACCAGGGCTCATGCACCTATTGCTACATTCTGATATGATTAATTCATTGATACTTGGGAATCTAGTTCCAGGTAGCTGGTTTGAAAACACATTAATTTCTTCTTTTCTGCCCCTAAGAGACTCACCTGAAAGATCATTGAACTATTAATATCCCTGCTCTACATATTTTGTTCTTACACCCATGGGAACTATGGTCAGAGAAAGCCAAGGATGTTAATTACTATTGCAGTGCTGAGTCCACATCCAATATCCCTCTTTATTTGCCAGTGGATAGTCCAAATCAGGTTCTCCTCCTTTGTCACTACCTTGACATGTCCTCAACTACTGAAATTGGTACAATCCATGACAAGGTGCTTAGAACTGTTTCTGATTTGTGCTTGGATATAATCCAAAGTCAAAAGTGAAATTATTTTTAGCTTCCTCTATGTAAGTTTCCAACTGAACAAATTTTACCTAGACCCAGTTGCATTCTAGTCTTCTGATACTGAAGATGGTGGCTCTGTGAGCAGTGATAATGGCCAGAACAGCATTTATAGAAGACAAGAAAGAGGAGGAGAAAGAAATACAGGCTAATAACCATGTTTCTTCTCCTTCCCCTCTCCCTCTATCTTACCCTTCCTTTTACTGTCTTAATTAGAAAAGTCTCATGGTGATGCTTTATCCCTCTCTCTTCATTTATTCCTTGCAAACTTTTTAAACAGCAAAGTCCAGAAAGATTCTATCTCTTACATAAATGAAATCAGAACAAAAATGCAGATTGAACTGCCAGTTTCTTAATACAAGTTATCCTAGAAGTACATGGCCTTGAGAATAGTAAGTGAATAACAATTGAGGGTATATTCTGAGGGAGGGGTAAGTAAAGCTTGAAGAAAGGAATACAGTTAACCAAGCTTTCCTCTATCCTAGAAAAGAAAGGACTTTGTTTTGAATTTCAATGACTAAAATTCAATATAACTTGAATGTTTCATCGAGCACTTATTAGTTACTGGGAGATAAAGAGAATCTCGGCATTTCCATTTTATAGATGGTAGCATGAAATTATGAAGAGTTTTGTGAGTTGTATACAGTCACATATCTAAAGAATGGTAAATCTAGGACTTGAGCCTAGGTTCTCCAACTCCATATCTTTCTCCTATACAACATTGCTGATCTCTATTTAGTGTAGACAAATAGAATAGTTCCTGTTCTCAGAATTTTGCAGTTTTAAATTTTAAATTTTGCAAAACGTATTGGTGGTATAATGGCACCTAATGATATCTGAAGGTTGTGTTCCCTGTGTTAATTCATCCAGTTAAACACCCTCATTTTATTCTTAAAAGGGGTTTAAAATTTTTTGAAACAAATTGACTGTCTTTTGGGATCTCTATTTCTTATTTTTAAGAATTCTCTCTCTAGTCAGAGTTATTCAAGTTACAGCCTTCAATTCATCTCTGTTTCTTATGGTATGGCATTTTCTATTTAGATTTATGTTTCTTTTGAGCTCATTGTCATATATGGCATAAATTTGGTCTGAATCTAATTTCTGCTGAATTTCTTTCTAATTTTTCCAACAATTATTGTCAAAAAGACATTATTTACTCTAATATTTTATGTTCTTAGGTTTATGAAAACATGTGTGACACTCTCGCTTTTCAAAGGAGGGAACTGAGGCTCAGAGGTTAAGGAATTTGCTCGATGTTACACGAAGTAACTAGCACACTTGAGATTTAAACCCAAGACTCCTCAATTCCAAATCCAATTATGCTTTCTATTGTATCACATTGCCTTTCCTTCATCAATATCCTTTGTGAGTTTCTCAGTCTTCACAATGATTTTGGCTTGGCTTAATTTTTGAATTGACAATTATAAAATATTAAGGGAGATTGATGAAACTTAACATATGCATTATGATTTAATTCCTTGGATCCTATAATGGGATTGTAACAATGAAAGTTTTCTTTCTGGGTTAAAAAGAATAAGCCAGTATCAGCAGTCACAGAATAAGAGATAATTTACTATACTTTTATGACAAAATGGTTATGATGGAGACCAAGAGAGGCAAAAAAATGAAGAAAAAAAATCATTGACCTAAGCAACTTGAAAAGAACCCAGAAAATATCAAAAACCAATGTAGAAATAGGAACATTTTCCATGTCTCATTAATAATTCAAAATTTCAGCTTGAGTTATTGATGTCAACTAACAAAAATCACAATAGCCCTTCTCTACACCCAAATTATAAGATAGTGAAAGCAAAACCTCAAGACCCCTTTAGCTCAACATAGTTTCATTAAACAGGACATAATAATCAAGCATAACAAAATCCTAATACTTTGACCTACCAGTTCAGCCCCAATTCATCTCATAAAGTTGATAACCTATTAGTACATGCTGCTGTCAGAAAGCTACCAAATGAGCAGAAAATGCCTGACCACAGACATCCTGCTTCATAAAGCAGCCTTTCAGCTATGAAACCAGAATGAAATGATCAGCCCTGACTTATTATCAAAATCAGATTCAACCTCTTTGTTCTCAGCAGCAGGTCCTTGGGCTCACACATCACTCATCATACTGTAATAGCTCACATTTACTGGAGAATTTATAAAGAATAAAAGATAGACATATATAGAGATGAAAAATGACAGCTTGTATGAAACAGGTAAAGCACATCACAGAACTGATGTGAGAACAGGATCCTTTGAAGCTGGAGAATGACAAGCTCATTAACACTATACAGACTCAAATACAAGCAACATAACTAGGCCACAATGATTGAGAAAATACACAAAGAAAACACAGCAAAGTATTTAATTGAGTGATACACAAAAAGGCAAAATCCTCTGTAATTTGCAACATCTTAATTATCAAACCTTTCTAGGTACCTCAAGAATGGAAGTTCTCATAATAGCAAAAGGGTTGAGGGCCTGGCTAGTTTCTATCCTGATTGGAACATCTTGAAGAAAAAACTGAAATGGCTCATAAAGAAATGAATGAAGAGCAAGCTGGTTCATCTTTTGTTTCCTCTCTTCCCAGAGGTATTCAAGTCCTAAAATCTGTATTTGAGTCCGGTTCTGCCAAGTACTATGATTGTGAGTAAGATAATTTCAATTCCGAGAACCTCAGTTTCCTTATCTGGAAAAAATAAGTGATGAGGATATAATAATACTTTTACTATCTATCTCATGTGGTTGTTATGGGAAAACTATAAAGTACTATATAAATGTAAACTATGAGTAATTATATACTAGGGTCCATTTTGTCCCCTCTTCCCTGCAAAGCATTCTAGAATGTATTTAGTAGTTCTTACAGACTCTGTAGGAACTCTAGAGGTTCCTCTGGCTATATATGACATTACTAAGAGGCTTCTTCTGAAAATGCATTTATTTGTCCCCTAATTCTGTAACACAAAAATTTCTAAAAAACCTGGCCAAAACTAATTTATTTTTAAAAATTAGAAATAAAATTTCAATTTTATAAAATCAATCAACAAATATTGTTTAGTTCTTACTATGTGCCAGTTATGTTAGAGTACAAACTTGTGGTGACTTCCCACTAGCCATAATAAAAAAGTCTGAGCTTCTAACCTACCTTTAAGATTTTCTATAAACTTGACCTCAATATGCTTTTCCATCCTTATCTCCTATTACTTCCCCATATCTCCTACTAATTATTCCCTGAATATACCTTGAATCTTCTTACTGCTATATTTTTACTCATGGAATATTTCTTCTCCATTTTAACTTTTAAAAGTCCCATCCCTGTTAAAAGGATCACTTTAAATTTTACTTTCTTTAAATTGCATTCCCTTACAATCTCATCTCTAATGATCTCTGAACTCAATAAGAATGATCATTCTTAAACTTGGCATTACTCATTTGGCATTTTTTTATCATAGATTTAGAAGTGAAAAGATACTTAACTATCATCTAGTCCAAATTTCTCATTTTACAAATGAGGAAACTAAGTCTCAAAGATGACAAGTGATTTGCTAAAATCACACAGAGGTAAATGAATCCATATCCCCTGATTCTAAATGTATTTTTTTGAGGCAATTGGGGTTAAGTGACTCACCCAGGGTCACACAGCCAGGAAGTGTTAAGTGTCTGAGGCCAAATTTGAACTCAGGTCCTCCTGACTTCAGGGGTGGTGCTCTATCCACTGTGCCACCTAGCTGCCCTCTAAATGTAGTTTTTATTCTACTACCCTACAATGCATCTATCATAGATGAGAAGAATGATCATTTCTCTCTTGTATTAAGAACTAATTACTTCATTGAGGACAAGATTCTCCTCCTTTTCTACTTCCTCATTCAGAAATTAACCACTGTGGGAAATCTTTCTAAAAGGTTTACCTAACCAGAATGGCTGAAATCTAATCAAACACAGTAAAAGAAATTCTAAATTTAGGTTAATTGATACATTTCAGTTCATTGTATTTGCTCAGAAGGTCTGGAAAAATGTGGATCCTCACTTTTGTCAGACAGGTGATATGGAAATTGATAAATCCAAGATTTGGGTGAACAAAGTCACATGCCTCAAGATCCTCATTGTAATATAGCCCAGTTTCTCATTGTAATATTCGTTTTCTCATTAATTGTAAAACAATCAGAGTTCATTTCTTTCCTCAGGAACATTTGTTCTTCCAAGGTATATAAACTGTGTGCCCACAGGTATGAGAAACCTTTGGTCTAAGATAGAGATGGCCAAATGATAATCCTTTTATTAAAATGCTGACATCAATAAAATTAAATTATCTGGAAATTATATCTCTTGAGCCTTTTTAAACATCGCATAGATATTCACTACCTCACCTTACCTTTACATCTATGTGTGTCTAGTACTCTATACTTCCCATGTTATTTTGAGTTGAATGTTAATATATTCTTCTTTGCATTCATTCTATTACCTTGTAGGCACTTATTTTATAATAATAGACAACTCTTTCTCCTATTCTATTTTGTTTCTGGCATATAAATAATTGAGAGATAAAAAAGATGTGCACTAAAAAATCAGATTAGGAGCATTCTTATTCACCTTTTAATTAAATATTTCTTCTTTTCATGAATGCATTCATATTTTTTTACTGGATCACATATATGCATTAGGCATATGCATAAAATATATGTTATATGCCATGTACATATACATATATGCAACATTTGTAAACCTATATTATGTATACACACATACAGACATACACACATACTCACATGCCCTATAATATCTTTATCCATCTCTGGTACATCTTAACATGTGAACAACATAAAACAAAAATCAAATCATTTCTTTGAACTTTAACAAAATGTTTTTGAAAATGAGATTTTAAAAAGTCATATCACAAGGAATAATAAACTTTCCAGTAGAATTCAGGTAGATTCTTTAGTTAAGTATTTTATTTAAGGTATTAAACTCAGGAGAGGAGTAATTCATGCAGATTTTCATTAAAGTGTTTATGTACTGAATCTTTGGTTTAGAAATGTCACCTTGGGGATCTCAAATAGCCTGGTATTTTAATATTTTCCATCAGCTAGAAAAGATAGATGTGTGACCTTGTACCAGACATTTAACCTCAATTTTCTCATATGGAAAATAAGGAGTGGTCAAAGCATCTGAACAAACAGTTTTCAAAAGAAAAATTTTCAACTATAAATGATCACAAGAAAGCATGATCCAAGTCACAAATATAAAATGAATGCTAATTAAAATTACTCTGAGGTTTTACTCTTTTGAAACAGAGGTTCTATAAAGCCAAAACACAAATAGCAGCACTTTTCATGATTGCAAAGATTGGAAACAAACTGCGTATTAATGATTGGAGAATTGTTTAGACAAGATAATAGTTTTTGAATATAATGTAATAATATTATTACATCATCAGAAATAAGGTGTGTGAGGAATTCAGAGAAATATGAGATGATTTGCATGAACTTGTAAAAAGAAAAATTATCAGACCCAAAATGTATATGTATATATGTGTGTATGTATATGTATGTATGTATAACTATATAATGACTACAATAATGTAAGTAAAAAGATAACTGAAATGAAGTTATTGTTCAGTCTTTTCAATTCTGTATGCCTTTTTGTGGCCCTATCTTGGCAAAGATACTGGAGTGGTTTACCACATCCTTCTTTCTCCCATTTTACGCTGATGAAACTGAGACAAACAAGATTAAGTGATTTGCCCAGCATCACATAGTTTCAAAGTGTTTGAGGCCAGCTTTGAACTCAGGAAGATGCATCATCCTGACTCCAGACCCAGCACTTTATCCACTGTGCCACTTAGCTGCCCTGCAAGTGAAGCTGAACTTTATGTAATTGAAAACTGTTAATATTACATCCTCCTTCATGGCAGAGGAACAGGGGACTGCTAGGAAGGATATTATATACATTCAGGCAGGATTTCATTATTCAGTGCTTTTAATTAATCATTTTTTCTTATCTCAAGGAAGGATTTAATTAAGAGGTATGAGTAGAAAATAGTAGTGAGAGCAAGACAAAAGTCAACACTAAAATTTATTTTTAAGGATATGAGCAGACAAGTTTTAGATGAAAAAATTAAAACAATTTCTAGTCACTATATAAATTACTATTGATCAGATAAATATAAATTAAGACAACTCTGAGGTAGCACTACATATCTCTCAGATTAGCTAAGATGACAGGAAAAGGTAATGACGAATATTGGATGAGATGTGGGAAAACTGGGACATTAATGCATTATTGGTAGAGTTGTGAACTGATCCCATCATTCTGGAGAGCACTTTTTGCAACTGTGCCCAAAGGGCTATCAAACTATCGAACTGTGCATATCCTTTGATCTATCAGTGTCTCTACTAGGACTACATCCCAAAGAGATCATAAAAAAGGGAAAAGGACGCACATGTAAAAAAAATGTTTGGAGCAGTCATTTTTGTACTAGCAAGGAAATGGAAACTGAGAGGATGCCCATCAGTTGGGGAATGGCTAAATAAGTGATGGTATATGAATGTTATGAATATTATTGTCCTATAAGAAATGATCAGCAGGGGACACTGATACATTGTTGGTGGATCCAGAATGGATCCAACCATTCTGGAGAGCAATTTGGAACTATGCTCAAAAAGTTATCAAACTGTGCATACCCTTTGACACAGCAGTGTTTCTATTGGGCTTATATCCCAAAGAGATCTTAAAGGAAGGAAAGGGCCCCACATGTGCAAGAATGTTTGTGGCAGCCCTTTTTGTAGTGGCTAGAAACTGGAAGCTGAATGGATGCCCATCAATTGGAGAGTGGCTGAATAAATTATGGTGTATGAATGTCATGGGATATTATTGTTCTATAAGAAATGACCAGCAGGAAGATTTCAGAGAGGCCTGGAGAGACTTGCATGAACTGATGCTGAGTGAAATCAGCAGAACCAGGAGATCATTATACACGACAACAACAAATCTATATGATGATCAATTCTAATGGACATGGCTCTCTTCAACAATGAAATGTTTCAAACCAGTTCCAATTGTTCAGTGAAGAAAGCCATATACACCCAGAGAGAAGGATATGAAATGTGGACCACAATATAACATTTTCATGCTCTCTATTGATGTTTGCTTCCATTGTGTTTCCTTTCTCAGATTTTTATTTCTTGTAGATCTTGCACAACAAGATAAGGGTAGAAGTATGTATACATGTATTCGATTTGTCAAATATTTTAACATAATTAACATGTAGTGGACTTCCTGCCATCTAGGGGAGGGGTGGGGACTAGGGGGGAAAATTTTGTAACAGAAAGCTTTGTAAGGGTCAGTGTTGAAGAATTACCTATACATATGTTTTGCAAATAAAAAGCTTTAATAAAAAAAAAGACATGATCAGAAGGATGATTTCAGAAAGGCCTGGGGAGACTTACATGAACTGATGCTAAGTGAAGTGAGTAGAACCAAAACAACACTGTACATAGCAACGAGATTATGCAATGATTAATTCTGATGAACGTGATTTTGTAATTGAGAGAAGGATCTACACTCAGAGAGGATTGCGGGGACTAAGTGTGTATCACAACATAGTATTTTCACTCTTTTTGTTGTTTGCTAGTATTTTTTTCTTTCACATTTTTTTCCCTTTTTGATCTAATTTTTCTTGTGCAGCATGATAATTGTGGAAATATGTATAGAAGCATATGTTTAACATATATTGAATTACTAGTCATCTAACGGGAGGGGGGAGAGGAAAGGGAGGGAGAAAAAAGTTGGTTTTGCAAGGGTGAGTGTTGAAAACTATCTATACATATGTTTTGAAAATTAAAAAACTTCAAAAACTAAAATTTACTTTTAAAAAGAAAAAAATAATTAGTAGTCCAGATAATCTTCTGGATTCCACCCAGGTCTAAAATTTGTTCAAAGCTTTTTCTGTGTCCTCAGGGACAACAAAACTTACTTTGAGGAGATAAGACAAATTTAAAAACTTAAACAGCATGACAGAAAAATTTCCATATGAAAAGACAATTGTCACATAAAAAATCCATGATTAATTCTAAACAAAAGGCATTGAGAAAAAAAAGGGAGCAACCACTGGGGATTCTACTGAGTAGATGAGGCTTCACAGAGGAGTAGGAATTTGGGGTAGATCTTAAAGAATGGATAAAATTTAGGTAAATGACTAGAAGTTAAGAGGCCCTGTGACTTGGAGAAATGGCATAAGTAAAAGTACAGAGATGGAAATATACAAAATGTCTTAAGAAAAGACAAATATGGCTAGAGTTAATGATTTGGGGAAATAATAGTTGAAAAAGCAGATCTTACATAATATTCTGCAGATAATAGAAACTCAATAAATATTAACGTGATTTTGGTGACACTCAATGGGTAGTTGGGGACTAGATTGTATAAAGTTATATATGCCAGTTTGAGTAGTACATTCTTTTATTCTGTTGAGCTGCAACTCTGAAAATAAATTTGAATATCTTCCAAGAGTCCCCAAGACCCTTTTAGAGCATTGCAAAGTCAAAAGTTTTCATAATACTAAATGTTTCAGTTTCTAATACAGCAAATATCAATAGATATAACTGAAAAAAATAAGCTCTTAGGAGTAGGGAGAATCCTAAATTGGCGAGCTAGGTGCAGTTGATACAAATCCGGGCTTTGAATTAAGAAGATTCATTTTCCTGAGTTCAAAATATAGCTTCAGACACTTACTGGCTGTATGATCCTGGGCAAGTCACTTAACCCTGTTTGTCTAAATTTCCTCATCTGTAAAATGAGCTGGAGAAGAAATAACAAACCAATCCAGCATCTTTGCCATGAAAATGGGTGACAGAGTTGAATATAACTGAAATGTCAACAAAAATCTTTTAAATATTTTTTTAAAATGTAAATGAATCCCAAAATGAAGGAGTTTGAAAAATACTGCTGTATACAATAGCCAGCAAATTGAGCTTTAGACAATAACCTAAAATTTTTCTCTGATCTTACTGTAAAACTCAGTATTCCTTTCCTTGTGAAAAGAGATTATACATCAAATAATCAAAGAAACAGTACTGGCTTATGACTCACTTTTTTGAGGCAATTGGAGTTAAGTATCTTGACTAGGGTCACACAGCTAGTAAGTGTTAAGTATCATGGCTCACCTTATTATAGTTAGAAATAATAGAATGAATATAAGGGAAAAGGCACCAAATTTGAAATCAAGGAACCTAGGTTCAAATCCTTTCTTTAATACTTATGGCTAGAACTTTTAGGCAAGCTGTATAATTCCCATGAACCTTAATTTCCTTATTTGTGAAATGGGGATAATGATACATCCATTACGGTTATAGGATTATTGAGAAGAAAGTTCTTGCTAAGCCTTGAAATGTTACTTAAATGTGAGTTATTTCCAGAAATTATAGAAAAAGAGCCTTATGTTTCTCTCTTGGTAACTTGTTTCTGGTATTCCTTTAGGCTACATATATTCTAAAAAAGATGTCCTTAGGCTCTTTATTATCCCACATACACAGGAAAGATCAGTTTTAGGAAGTTTCCCATATCTTCTCCCCTCTGCCTAAAGACCAACAAATGTTTTCAAAGAACAGATTTTTCATCCAATATCAAAACTTTTAAAGGTTGCTCATTTTCTTCCTGCATCAAAAGAATTTTGACATAACAAGGCCACCTCTTACCTCTGAAATGGTTGGCTTAAATGCTGAATTGCTCCCAGAGAAACACTTACTATTGGCTTAACTCTTAATAATCCAGAAAACTTAGAAGAATGAAACTATGCATATTGGCTGGGTTTTTCTCTTCTAAAAGCAGATCATTTCATATGTCTTTGATTCATCTGATAATGTTGTATTTCAGAAGGTATAGGATGTGATAAAGGGAATTGATTCTAACAAAGAAGGAAGAGCTGATTGCATGAAGTGGAAATGATGGTAATCTTGGAAAGAGGGGGCAACGACCATGACCCAGTCATTTTAGAATTTCTAGTCTTCTTTATTCTCTACACTTTAGTAGAATGTATTTAAAAGAGTTGGCTCTTGGGGTCTTAAGAAAAGTTGCCGCTAGAAGAATAGGAAGTACTTAAGAATAAAATCCTAAGAACAAAATCACAAAGACAATGAGCAAGAAAAATATGGCTTGTCTAAAGATCCCAATGCCACAGCACTTTGAGCTCACTAATGAGCTCAAACTTAACATAAATGGGTATAAAAATAGATTCAAGAATACATAATTGTGGACAATTACAAAATAGTGGCACAGTGCTATACAAATAATTTCAGGAAGGCTAGATTTCAGAACAAAATGGGACTTGTAAAAATTATACTAAAGATAATAAAAATGATTTTGTTAAAATTGTGTTGATGGCAAGAGATAGTTTAAAAAACTGAAAATCCATTTTTAGGGAGGATAAGAAATTAATGGATGACAGAGAAAAGGCAGAAGAATCCCATTTCTATTTTGGTTCCCTTTTCTCTATTAAGGAGAACAATCTTAAGAGTTTGAAGAGAGCAAAAATGGTCATCAGAGAAGTGATTAGACAAACTCCATCTTGAGCTTCTAAAAGAACTTGCAGATATAGTTGTTAAAATGCTTTACACTATCTCTGAAGCACTGCAGAGAATGGGGACAGGACTGCTATAATGAAAACAAGAAAATGTCTCTTTTCAAAAGGGAAAAGAAAATGGATACTTTATAGACTAGTGAGTTTAAGGCACAATTTTTTTAAGGCACAAATTTTAAAAAGCAATTAAAGGGATAGTTTGTAGAGGAAAATAGTTATTCCTTAGTCAATTCATTAAGAAAAAGTCATGTTCCTTTTTGTTTTCTTTTGTTTGTTTGTTTGTTTGTAAGAAGGACATAGGCTGGAACAAATCCAGAAGCCAAGCAAAATAACAAGATGACTAAGTATTGTATCATATGAGAATCAGTAGAAAGTATTGAGTCTGTGTAGTCAGGGAATTAATAAGGAAGACATAATAGCTGTCTTCAAGCATTTGAAGGGTAGATATGTGAAGAAAGAGTAGATTTATTTTGTTTTTATTGGTATACAGAACTGACACCAATGGAAGAAAATTAAAGAATGGTAGATTTCAGCTCAGATAAGTAAAACAATAAAAAAACTTCCCAACAATATGATCTGTTCCCCCAAAATATAATGGGTACTAGATCTGTATCCCAAAGAGATAAAAGAAGAAAGAAATTATTTACACAAAAATATTTATAGCAGCTATTTTTGTGGTGGCAAAGAATTAGAAATTGAGGGGATGCCTATCATTTGGGGAATGGCTGAACAAATTATAGTATGTGATATATAGAACTCTATTGAGCTTTAACAAATGACAAAGTGGATGGTTCCAGAAAAACTTGGAAAGTCTTATATGAAGTGATATAAACTGAAGTAAGCAGAACCAGGAGAACATTGTACACAGTAATAGCAATACTATAAAGATGATTAATGGTGAAAGATTTAGCTACTCTGATCAAAACAATAATCCAAGACAATTCCAAAAGACCCATGACAAAAAAATGCTATAATTCTTCAGAAACAGAACTGATGAACTCTTGACTATACATACTTTTTAAACTTGATTTTTCTTTTTGTGTGTTACCTTTGGTGACATGGGTAACATGAAAATATGACATGTGTAATCAATATCATATTTTCTTAAGATTGAGAGTGAGGTGGAAAAGAAAGAGGATTTTAAAAAAAGAATATTGAAACTTTTAAAAGTAACTGGGAAATAATAAAACAAAGATATATTTATTTCATTTTAACACAGTTAAATTTAAAACAAAAATGTTTTTACATTTGTTTTTAAGATGTTTAAGTTCTAGGTTTTTTTTTTCTTTATCCCCATCCATAATTAAGAAACCACATTGAAGTTATGCAAAACATTTCCATAAAAGTCAAGTTGTGAAAGAAAACAGATATCCCATCCTAATGAAAATAAAACTTCAAGAAAAAGTAAGCTAAAAAAAGAGACATAGAAAGAGAGAATGCTTCAATCTGTATTCAGACAATCAGTTCCTTCTTTGGATATGAATAGGATTTTTCATCCTAAGTCTTTCAGAGTGGTTCTTGATGATTGTACTACTGAGAACAGCAAAGTAATTTACAGTAGGTTGTCACAAAACATTGCTATTACTTTGCATACAATACATTTCACTTTGCTTAAGTTCATGGAAGACTTTCCAGGTTTTTTTTTCCCTAAGAGTGTCCTGCTCATCATTTCCCATGGAATAATAATATTCCATCACAAACACATACCACAATTTATTGAGTCACCCCTCAATTTCCAATTTTTTTGCCTTAAGAAGAGAGCTGCTATGAATATGTTTTGTACATATAGGTCATTTCCATTTTTTTAAAAATCTCTTTTGGTGTTGTTAGGTCAAAAGATATGCATGAATTTTATAACCCTTTGGGCACAGATCATATCTTTTGATCATTTATCAATTGGGGCATGGCTCTTATTTTTTATAAATTTGACTCAGTTCTCTCTATGTTTGAGAAATGAGATTTTATCAGAGACATTTGCTTCAAATTCATAAAGATATATTTTGAAAAAAAAAAACATTTCTAGCTCTTTTGGAAGGTAGTGATTTCTCCTTCAGAGATCTACAAGTAGTCAATCAATTAGCATTTATTAAGTACCTATTATATGCCAAGTACTGTGATAAGGCTGATTAGTTATGTCATAGGCGGGATTTACCCTACTAGCAAGTTTACAATAGAGGCCTTTCTAACATTGAGCGGAAAATATGGTTACTGTATTATAAACTGACATTTTTCCTTTAGGCAACAAATAAATTCCTTCTTTGCTTGGTGTGGGAAGGTGGAGGAAGAAAAAGAATTACTGTTATTGGAGTCATTCTAATGGAAAGGAAATTTACAGTTTTCTGTGTGCATGAGTGTGTATACATATAAATATATATTCTATATACATAAGTGTGTGTGTACACACACATGTGTGTATTTAAAGTGTAATTTTGTAATAGCAAAGAACAAGAAAGAGAGTGAGTTGCCACTTATTGGGGAATAGCTGAAAATTTTTGGATGAAATCAGTATTGTAAGGAACAAAGAATACAAAGAATTCAAAGAAAATTGGAAGAATTTTATGAATGGACTTTATGAAGTAAATAGCACCAAGAGAATAATCTATAAAATAACCACAAACATATAAGAAAAAAAATAGAAAGACATTTGATCTCTAATAATAAGATCATAGATTTAGAGTTGAAAGTGACTTTAACTATCTTCTCATCCAACCTCCCCATTTTACACATAAGGAAAATAAAATATGGAGAGGGAAAGTGATTTGTATTGCAGATGAAATTTAAGCAAATGTAGAATTCCAGATCAGGTCCTCTGGTTCCATATCCTGTTGTCCTATAGTAAATGCAGTGGACAATCTTGATTCCAGGGGAATGATAGGGAAGCATGCCTTCCTCCTTTTTGAAGAGTTGTCAGATTATTGCTATAAAATGAAACATTATTGTACTTCTTTGTTCTGAGAGAATTCTGTGAGAGAAGAATCATTTAGAAATAAATTATATAAGAAAACAGATCAATAGAAGATTTTTTTTCATGAATCTGTCACAGTAAGAGAAATTAAATACCCTAATATAACTTAAGTTGATATAAAAAACATTTCAAAATCCATCAAGTAACAAAGAAATAATAACTCACATTTATATAGCACTTGAAGATATAAAATTTTTTTCCTCACTACTCTCTGTGAGTAGTAGTATTATCTCCATTTTATAGAAAGAGAAACTAAACTAACATCATAAAGGCCAAACCCCTTGCTTAGGGATACACAAGTAGTATGCTTCATCTTTCAAGAAGTCCCCCCCAAAAAACAAATGTTTGTATATCTACATAAATTATTCTTATGCAGAATGAGAAAGAAAAGCACCATGATTACTATGAATCAAATCCTTCTAATGTCACAGCTTAATTTCCTAGATGGAAACTCTATACATATGAACTAGCTAATTAAAACACTTCCCCCCCCCCATCTAACTGCAGTCACTGAACCTAACTGTTCAGACCAATCTTGCTTTATGTAAAGTAAAAGCTAGAGAGGCAAAAAATAAAATAAAATAAAATCATGAGTTATGTTAGTAAGAAGCTTATAATAAAAAATGCTAGAATGACTAATAAGTTTGTTAATTTCTTTCAATGACATCATTTGTGAATAGACTTTGTATAAAGAAAAAGAGTAAACTAATTAGGTAAAGACTTTCTTTACATAGTGCAACTGTAATAAATGATTCACACTATTTTTCAGCTGCCACTCAAATCTTCAGTTCCTTAACAGCCTGTATACATGGCATATTTCAAGAGAAGTCAGCAAGAGCTATGTACAAATTGTGACACAGCTAGACACTTTAAACTTTGGGTTATGAATTCCTTTTGAATTTTTCTTTCCTTTTTTGCCTCCTTTTATGTTTAAGTCATAAAATTTATTCTTTTAAGAAAAAACTACATTCTCTCTACTTCTCAAAAATATAAAAATTAAATTGTGGGTGAGATGAATCTACAAAAAAAAAAAAATCTTTCCTCTGTGCTCACACTAATGGAAAGGAATAGGGGCTATGTGTATCAGGCAGGAGAACAAATAAAATTTAAATTTAAATTTTCATACCTATCTTTTCTTTCATCTTCTCCCTCTGCTCCAAAATGCAAACTCTATCTTGCGCTGAATTTAAAAGTCTTAATATGAGAGACAAAATATAGCTTGGAAATGTTATGTATATGTTCCCTATAGAGTTCTTTCCCCAGCATAAAGATATTTACTAACTCTTAAGTCTTAACTGATAGTGGATTGTTATTAAAGAACTAATAACTTTTAATCCTTCCAAAGATTATACAGCTGAATTCTTTTAGGCAGGTAAACTTCGTTGTCTTTCCTTTCAAAGATTGTAAAAGTATTTTAAGACCTCTAAATTCTATATATTCATATTAGCATTTTTAGTTCATTATTCAGGGTACAATGTGACCTTGATGCTCACTGCTGAGAAAAATTAAAAAGCTATATAGAGCAATAAACAAAGATACTTATACAGAATGCAGGATTAGGTGCCAGGAAGACTATGAAAAGGTTAACAAATCTAGAGTTTATGTAATTTTTAATTCATTGGTTTCCCTCTGTTTTAAAAGATTCTAAATCCAAAGAAGGAAAATTGATTATTTAGGGTTTTAAAAGGAATCATCACTGGGAGAGACAAGCTAAAATTAAGAAGAAGAAGAAAATAGTACATTTCCCTTGATGGTCAATGTAACACATATTTAGAGGGATAGAGTCATGGGAAGACTACATTTAAGAGAGAACATTAAAACATATATTGTAGGAAACTATTTTACTCTAGTTTAATAAATGGACCACATGACTGATTATATTTTCCTATATTGATCTGTTATTATATTGTGACATGCAAATGTCTAAAATTCTCAGATAAGTTTTAGGGAATTTCAGTGTGTATCAAAGGAGAAAGGAGAGGGAAAAAGAGAGACAGGAAGACTTTTAATCTTCTAGACATTATTCCTATGCACACAAATTTTCAATATCAGAATAGTCCTCTGTTAAAACAGATTAGGCTCCTTTCCCTTCAACTTATCTTCCTAATGTTGTGCCACAGTTCCCATGTCTCAGTTTCCCTCAATTGCTCTGTTTCCCTTAATGCTACAGTTCCCATGTCTTAGTTTCCCTTGATTGTTCTGCCCAACAATAGCAACCTCCTTTCTTCTGACCATCAGAAATAATTGGACTCACATTCCAAAGGAGTCATAAAACCTCCAGATGGTCCATCTCGATGTACCCCTTATCTTTATGGCCCAGACTTACCATCTTCCTTTTCCAAACTTAGCTTCCTTTACTCTCTACCCTTCAGAATTGAATTGATAGTTTTTCCTGGAACCCCACCCCCACCCCAGTGCTCAACTCCTCCTTCTGCTCCTTCTGCCTTGTGAGTCCTTTGTTCTTGTGAGCACCAGGAATCCTATAAGAATGCTATAACCAAACTTACTATTTGCTGGACCAGCTTGAAATTCAGTCGGCTGGCATGTCTGTCAGTCTAAACTCACAATCGACTGTGTGCTTTGAGACAAGAGTCCCAGCAGTCCCTATCCATAGCTATGTTTTCTGAACTTTCAATTAACATCACTAAAGTATTAACTAATCTCCAATGTGTGATCCTGCCTCAGTTTCTCCCTGAGCATTACACTAAGAAAAAAAAAGTAGATTTTTTTTTCCTCTAAAATTCCTTGGGTAGAAATTCAATGGGAAAAAAATTCCAAAGGTCCTAGGAAGAAGTCTACTTTGTGTCCCTCAGATTATGACTTGAACTCAATAAGATTTTCCAGCTGGACCAGATGATGGTGTCCATTTCAAGGAATAGCAGTAGGACAAATTCTTTTCAAGAAGGGCTTTATTTTCTGATGCACTGATGTTTACTGTAATTTAAAAGTAATCTGATCCCCTCTAATCCCCAAATTCATTTGGGGGATCTAAATGGTTTAAAGCCTAATTCATTTTAGGACAGGACTATAGCCTGCCCTCCTCTTCAAAATCCCTTAATGCCAATTCTGCTAGGAACATCATTACATCTGGCATTTAACTGCTCACATTTGCTTCTAGGTCATGAGAGTATTAGTAAACGTTTTAACTTCTTTCACGTTGAATACCCATAATATCAATTTTCCAAAATGCTAATCATTCCTGATAAAGATGCACAGCATTAGTCTCTGACTTGATATCCAATTAAACTCAGGAAAATAGGGTGTTGGACCCTGGCCCCTAAGGCTCATTTATTTTCAGAGGCTCAGGGTAGACCAAGTTAACTCACATGTTTCCTCATCTAATCATAAGGATTACTTAAAATCTGGGTTTAAAGATTTACAGTTTAAGGAGATTATAATTTACTACAATGAGGGATGTCCATATGTAACACATACATAGAACTGCCTCTGGGTCCAGGTAGATTGAGATAATTACCTTCTTTCTATTCCACTAGGCAGTCTTTATGCTATGAACTCATATGCATGATTTAGATTCAGTCTTAGAGGTTATCTCCTAATGCTAAGATCAGACTCTTTTTCTCATGTTCTTTGGCCCTTTACACCCTACTTTGGAGCTCCAAGGAAACCAAGTTATAGTATAGAGGGGACCCATCTAGGTACTGCTCAAGGCAAAATAAAAATATAGTAAAGGTACAATGTATATGAAGCAGAGGACAGCTTCTTATTTTCTCTACACAAAAGAAATGCTAAACAGAAAAATTTACAAGCACACAGCTACAAGACTTAAACAACTAATAGATATTTAAAAATCAAAGTCTAAAACATTTTTAGTATAGCCAAATGTAAATTTTACCTTCAATTCAGTTTTACATAGTCCAAGCAATTTCTTCCAATTCCTTGTCTTTTTGGTATCCTGGACCCTTTCTGATTAGGAATTGGACACCTCTTCCTACCAATGGTCATCTTTTTTTTTTGCTTTTTGCTAAGGCAATTGAGGTTAAGTGACTTGTCCAGGGTTACACAGCTAGGAATATCTGAGACTAGATTTGAACTCAGGTAGGGCTGGTGCTCTATCCACTGTACCACCTAGCTGCCCCTAATGGTCATCTTTTTAAGGAAGTATTTTGAAGTACCTAGGAACTCCTTCTGAAGTATAGCTATTATTAGCTGAGACCAGGAGTTCCACCAGCTAAGATTTACTATATTGCTTCTAAAACTGGAAATGTACATTTCAAGATTATTACTTCATAACCTCTTTTCAAGAAAGAATTTAAATCGAAGAGGCAATCCAAAACTCAGGTTCAAGCTTTTCAAGGCAGGCCATGCTTCCTCTACCATGTGTTCACAGCCACCATGCTACTGAAAAAGGATTGAGGAAGCCTGAACATTAAGCAAAAACACCAGAGATACAGTGGATGGAATTTAAGGTTCGCAAAATTACCTATTTCTCCTGGTTTGGTGGCCAATTCTTTTGATGCAAACAGTCCTTGCTACCATCATGGGACCAAGGAATCAATAAGGAGATAGTTTTCATCCCAAAATATCCAAGGTTTTCTGTGCTGAGTCACTTGTAGTCAGGCTAGAAGTAATCGGGCAAATCTGAGCAGAGTCCGTGGAGTATACTGCAATCCAAATCCCATTACAAGACATTCCATTTGTAGAGAACTTTAAAGGTTTCAAGTATTTTCAAATATGCTATCTCACTGGCTTTGTGAGCTCCTCAAAGAAAAGGATTACCTTCTTCATTTTTTATCTCCCAAAGTGCTTTGCCCATTATAGGCACTGGACAATTGCTCATTGAATAAGTGATCTTCATTTCATCATTGTGATGGAGTAAGGTAGAGACAGTATGATCCAATGAAAGTCATGTTAGATCCAGTGTCACAAGACCTGAATCAAAATTTTCTTCTCCTATTTACTATCTGTATGGCCTTTGGGTACTCTGGGGCTCAATTTCTTCTTCTATAAAATGAAGGGTTTGGACTAGAAGACCATTAAGATGACCCATAACTTTAAATCTATGAACCTAGTACTTTCAAGAATGTTTGGCACACAAGAACAATTACTTCCTCAATGCTTCTTGACTTAACATATCTCTGTTTTGCAAATGAAGAACTCTTTGACTTCAGTGACTTATCCAGGACTACATGTCTATTAATTCACTGAGTCAGACTAGAGAATCTTATATTTTTTGATTCCTGGATCATATAATTAAGATCTCCTGATATTGGTCTAAATGAAAGGTACAGATTTATGTTCCTAGACACTAAGGGATTAGGGATTTTTTAAAACTCCAAATTATCCTCTTCTAGTCCACAGAACATAAATTTCCAAGAACTTCTACCCAGTCTATCAAATAAAAGTACTAGTTGCACAATCCTATCTGGTACAAGAGGTATCAAATAGAAGCAAAATAGTAAAAAACCAAATAAACATAGCTTTAGATATGCATTTTGCTTTTAAAATCCTTACAACTTTGCTTTATTTCAAATAACTTTGTGAGGCACTGCTGATTAATGATGAGATTATTTTTTTTAAATCAAACAAAAAACATAGGGCATCTCACTCCAGGCTGCCAGATGAAATTAGAAGAAAAGTAGTTGGAGTTTTGGAATTGGTGGAAGGGGCCAAGAGAAAATAAACAATGTAATCTTACACAGAAAGATGCCCTTATCTTTGCTTCTTAGGAAACTAAGGGGAAAAAGCTCTAGGGATCCATGGGATTTGTAGAGTTATGAGTAACTTTGAAATTACTCAGCCACTTTCTCATTCCTTGCTACCAAGGGAATCACAGATATTTTGTAGTCCTGGTTGCCATAATCCTGAGGTAGAATCACTCACTTTGATTGTCTTTGAAAACCTGGAACTAGAAAAGGCTTACAGAATTCTGACCTGCAGGTTTGAAGGCTGGTGGGGGGTGGTTATGGGTCAGGGGAGGGGTGAGGGGGGAGACCAGATAAGGCAAACCTCACAAGGCAGAGTTCTATTCTTTTACTGAAAGCTCTATAGTGCTGTAGCTAGGTCAGGTCTGAGCAGGTGTGTCAGTGAACAAGGGAAAAAGTAAACCCTTGAAGGAGAGGGCTGTGACTTTGGAATATATAAAGCTGCCTGGTGTCAGCCCTTGATATATGTGAGAGTGCAGTATCCTAGTGGTGATGCACTTGAAGAATGAAAGCTGACATTTCTTTCTTATGTAGCCTCATCAACTTGCAAATCAGAAAGTACTCTGATATCACCTAGGAACAAAGACTAAATTAGAGACTTTCAGAATACTTTATACTACTCTATAATATTCTATTAATCAATAGAAATGGCATTTGAGAAGAAACATGGCCAGTCACTGCTACCACAACCCAAGGACCATGGTACCTTTCCATCTGCCTTGCAGCAGAAACCTTCTTAACTTTTTTGTATAGTGAACCTCTTCTCAGAATAGTGCGTGTGTGTATGTGTGTATTGATGGCTAACATTTATTTATTTCTACTATATATTACTCTATATCTGCTATATGTTACTATAAGTTAAAGACTTATGAATATTATGTCATTTGATCCTCACAATAACTTGGGGAGGTATATGCTATTGTTGTGGCTAATGTACACCCCAGATGATGGTAGGCACCAAATGTTTGGATTCAGTTATATGAAGAATTCACAATGGCCATTCTCTTTGGCAAAAGATAAATTTATTTAGGGGAAGAGATTACAGACAAAATAAAGAGGTACAATGGACACCAGGAATCATAAATATGAAATAATGTTGTTTAAGCATAAAAAGATAAGTTCCTTAGTGGAACTCACAATTACCCAGTAGAAAGGGAACATTCCATGAGGTTGGAGTATGCCCTTAGCTGACAGGCTAAATCCTGAAAGGGACTTACACCCTACAAGAGTTAGCTATAAGGAGAAGTAGAGTCAGGAGCACAGTGGGGTTAGGAGAGATATCACATGACATGGAGGAGGGGTAAAAGGAAAATTCATAATGATGTAGAATGTCAATAGCAGACTGACCCAAAGAGGGTAGCCAGGAAACCATGGGCCTTAAGTTGTTTTATAGGGAAAATTTTGACTTGACATAACTTGGATTTCTAACTGGATTACAGAATTAAACTGATTTTCATTATCACATCCCTTTTACAACTGATGAAACTGACACAAACAGAAGTTATGTAAACTAGTGAGTCTTATAAGTAGCAAGTGTCCAAAATAGAATTTGAATTTAGGTCTTTCTGACTCAAATTCAGCACTCTATCTACTGCTCCACCTAGTTGCCTCTAATTTAAATAATACAAAAAATGTTTTAAAATGCATTAAGTAAAATATATAGGATTACAAAGGAAACCAGTTATAGAAAAATATAGCTTGAAATTTAATTAAAAGAACAACAATGATGTGGGTGATGTAGAAACCAGATGATAGAAGACTCCAAAAGTTGGAGTTCTGTCATATGAAGAATTTACAATGACCATTCTCTTTGGCAAAAAGTAGATTTATTTAGGGAAAAGGTTACAGACAAAATGAAATCATACAGTAGACACAAGGAATGGTAAATATGAAATAAAGTTGGGAGAGCTTAGAAAGACAAGTTTCTTATTGGAACTCTCAATTACCCAGTAGAAAGGGAGTACCCCATGGGATTGGGGTATGTCCTTAGCTGGCAGGCTAAATCCTGAAAGAACCTTAGCACCCTAAAAGAGTTAGTTATAGGTAGGAGAAGTGGGGTCAGGAGAGACACCACAAGTCATAGTGTGGTTAGGAGAGACCACATGGCATGATAAGGGGTAAGGAGAAAGACATCATGAAGCAGAGTGTGGTGATAGACTGACCCAAAGGGGGGGTAGCAGTCGTAGGATGACCCAAAAGTAGATTTGATAGAGAAAATTTAACCTCAGATACATGACTGGGATTTCTGACAGGGTATGGCAAGATGAGATTGCCCAAGAATCTTACAAAGGATGGGTCTCAGGGATTTGACATAACTTGGATTTCTGACAGGAAGACCCCTCCAGAGGGTGGGACTATGGAGCTAAACTGATCTATATCAGTGCCTTCTCCCAGTCTGCCTCAAGAATTGTTTTATCAATTCCTCACCTAACCACATCCAGCATTGAATAGCTTAACAGCAATAAAAACAGACCAAATTTACTGACTCCATGTTATGAACCTTAGATTTAAGTAGATCCCTCTATGATGAGTGGGGAAAGCCAGAATCACCTATCCACAGATCCATCCATAGCTTCCTTTTCCACTTTTCTCTTTTTCCTTCTACATTTATTATTCACATCATGTACAAGGATGTAGCTCCAGGCTACAGCCTAGGATTATAGCAGTGAATTTATCCTGGAGCAAAAGCTCAAACAACCATCTGCATAATTTTCTTACTGTCTCTATTCATCAAGTTTTAGCTTCAAAACAAAAAACAAAAAAACAAAAAAAACAAAAAACAAAAAAGAAAAGAAAAGAAAAGAAACTGCTGCTCCTCTCTCCTGATCCCCTAGGTTCAGGTAGGTGAGGGAAATTGCAAACAACCTCTTTACCCAAACTAGGACCACACAGGAGAAAATACCACCCCATAAGTATTGCTGCTTCTGGGTAATTATAGTCAGTGAAAACACCACTTTAGAAAGGAAATGCCTTCTCAAACTTAATTATAGAGCTGTGATATAAGAATAGGAAACGCATTTGCTGGGCTTTCTACCTACAATAATTATGGCAGGTATTATCTGTTACTTAGCTGCTATGGAAAAATTTTGCAGGGGCAGATATCTTTTGATTAGAAAGGTCACTAGTGGGAGGGGAGAGCATTTATTATCAATAAGCATTTATTAAATATCTACTATGTGCCAGCTATCTGGGTGATGCAGTAGATACAGTTCTGGGTTTGGGGTCAATCTGACCTCAAATACTTACAAGCAGTGTGACCCTGGCCAAGTCAATTATTCCTGTTTGTTTCAGTTTCCTTATCTGTAAGATGAGATGGAGAAGGAAATGGTGAACCACTCCAGTATCTTTTTTTTTTTTTTAATTAGGCAATTGGGGTTAAGTGACTTGCCCAAGGTCACATAGCCAGGAAAGTGTTAAGTGTCTGAGACCAGATTTGAACTCAGGTCCTCCGACTTCAGGGTTGGTGCTCTATCCACTGCACCAACTAGCTGCCCCTTACCACTCAAGTATCTTTGCCAACCCCCCCCCCAAAAAAAAACCCAAACACAGTGTCCTGCATGACTGAAATAACAAACAACAGCAATAACAATGTTCTAGGCATTATACTAATCACTAGAGATATAAAAGGAGACAAAAGAAGTGTCCTTGAGGAGTTCACAGTCTAATGGGGGAGCCAACATTCAAACAAATTTATAAAGCAAATGATATACAGGATAAATAATAAATTATTAACTGAGGGAAATAACTAGAATTAGGGGTTGGGAAAGTCTTCTTATAAAAAGACTGAATTTTAATTGGTACTTAAAGAAATTCACAGAAATCAATTGGTGGAGTTGAGGAGGGAAAGTGTTTTAAGGCTTGGAGACTGTCCTAAAAATGCCTGGAACTAAGTGATACAGTGTCTTATTCATAAATCATCCAGGAAGTCAATGTCATTGAACTGAAGAGTTCTTGATGGGGAGTAAAGTGTAAAATGATTGTAAGGGTAGAAGAGAGCTAAGTTATGAAGGACTTTGAATGTCAAATAGATGATTTTGTATTTGAACATGGAGACAATAGAGTTACTAGTTTATTAAATAGGAAGATGTCATAGTTGGATTGGAGTAGGGAGAGATGAGTCAGGTAGAGCCATCATCATAATCCAAGCATGAGATGATGAGGACTTGCACCAGAGTTGTACTAGTGTCAAAGGAGAGAAGGAAGTGTAAGGAAGAAATGGAAAGGTAAAATTGGCAGGTCCTACCAACAGCTAACAAGGGAGGAGTGAGAGATAGGGAAGAATTGAGGATATGAGCCTGAAGGACTCTTGCTCTGTACAGTGTTAGGGGAAAATTACAGTGTTAAGTTTAAGGGGAAAGATAATGAGCTCTTTTTTGGACATGTTTAGTTTAAAATGTGTCATGTTATTTTAGAGAATTGGTTTGTAAAAATTTACTTAAGCATGTCCCTGGTTACAAAGTTAGACAAATATTATCTGGGTGTATGTTAGTGAAATCCAAAGTTGAATTTAGGAAACAAAGTGGATGGAATGGAATCTTGTGCTGGTAAAAAAAAAAAGAAAAAAAGAAAAGGAAAAAGAAAAAAAAGAAAAAGCTCCTAATAAAAAGAAAATCAAATTGGCAATTACAACACTGAATTAATTATTTTTTTAAAAAAATTTTGACTTAACAAACACCAAATAAATCAAGTATTTCTCTTTTTGTTGTTGCTGCTATTCAGTCATTTTAGTCATGTCCAAATCGTTGTGACCCCATTTGGGATTTTCTTGGCCAAGGTACTGGGACTGCTTTCCTATTTACTTCTCTACTTCATTTTATTTATGAAGAAACTGAGACAAATAGGGAGAAGTGACTTGCCCAGGTTCACACAGACCAGACTTGAACTCCTAAATATGTCTTCCTGATTCCATGCCCAGGGCTCTACCCACTGTTGTACCTAGCTGTCTATATTTCTATATGAACATAGAAAAAAAGTATTGTACACAAACCCCTTTATCTCTAATAAGTAAAATTTATTTTCCTTTTTAAGTATAAAATCTACTTAACAGTTATCTTTCTATCCCTCCTGTTTCTTTCTGTGTTAAATCTATTTCCCTTAAAAACATTAAAAAAGCAATATACCCTTTTTAGAACCTTTCCTGATTTCTTTCTGAAAAACAGAATGAAATGGAAGCCAAATAGAATTCTTTCATCATATCACATTAGAATGAGGTTCCAAGATTGGAGTGACAGTTGTAGAGATGAATCTCATTGAAGAAAACAAAATGTTCCTCTCACATACAACCCACATGCCAAAGCATATCAAACCATGCTGGAAAGCTACATACAGAGAAAGTGGACCAATATCACTATGAGGAATCTGTGTCATCATTGTTTTCACCTTATCTTTCAGGTTTCTTATGCATTGTTATTTTCAGTTGTTCAGATGTTTGCAGCCACATCCAATTCTTTGTGACCCAATTTGAGGTTTTCTTGGCAAAGATACTGGTGCGCTTTATCATTTCCTTCTCCAGCTCATTTGATAGATGAGGAAACTAAGACAAATAGGGTTAAGTGATTTGCCCAGGGTCACATAGCTACTAAGTGTCTGAGGCCAGATTTGAATTAAGATCCTTACTGCAGACCCAGCACTCTATCCACCGCACTATCAAGCTTCCCAGTGTCTGTATGCTGTCTAAACTAGAAAAAAGAAATTACTTTACTATAGAGTGATGATGTTAAGGAAGGTGTAAGAGTTTGTAGCTTGATAAATTCCCCATCCCTTAAAGATGGGGACAATGTTTACTTAATGGTCAGTAGGGACAATTCTCACCAGGAAGAGCAATTTACTTTACTCCTTCAAGACTGTCTCAATACATTACTAATCAGGATCATAAATCTAGAACTAGAAGGAACTTCTCTCCATGAAGGTCATTTATGGAAACCCTCATTTTACAAATTAGAGATGTGAAACACAAAGAGGTTGTAAGTTGGATTTGAACTCATGTCCTTTGGTTTGAAAGCCACTTTGTGCTCTCTCTACAAAATACGTCTCTGAGGAAATACTATACTGCCACTCTCAAAAGAACTCTTTGGAAAGCTAACTCACTTTGCTTTTCATTTTCCATCCTATTGTTTATCAACTAAACCACACACCAAAGACTAAATGTAAGCTCCAACCTAGATCATTGATTACAATAAGATTTGTATAGTTTCCTTCCCTATAAAGTAGAGATCATCTTGCCCTTAAGGAGCTGCTGAGAATATCTATTTAAAATAGTAAAACACTATGAGTTTTAAGGCACTAGTGAAAATAGTTTATCAAATAGCACAATGATCAGAGAAGAAATCACTTGAGAATTGTACAAAACAATACAGCCTTTAAATATCTTTTAATGAGTAGGACATATCATCTGCCATTAGAAGAAAGATCCTTCAGTAATGGGGCTAGGTTGGGGTTTAAGTGATTAATTTTCTCAAGTTCACTAATGTTAACTGTTCATTTCCATGGAGGGAGGAGAACTTGTCAGAAAGCTCAGAAATCTTAGCCTGCTCACCGGCAGCCCATCATGAGAAATATTGTCAGGGGTTTCTTAGTTCAATCTGGTGTCAAGAAAAGTGAAAAATTGATGAAGGCTGAACTTGTAAATGAAATGTTGCTCAACATAACACAATGAAACTGATAGAAACTAAAAATTATCCATGATGCAAGAATACTTTTTAAAAAATGTACATTCATTAACTGGATTAGCCTATGTCTATTTTCAATATGCTTCCAAATTTAGCACATTATATGACTCTTTGAAAGGAATTAAGAACTAACAGAAAAATCATTATCCTTTCCTTCTAAGAACTCCCATAATCTGGTTCAGGAATGAAAGAAATAAGTAGCCAAAATGAATTCAAAAGTACACTTATGAAAGCCTAGTTTAACCTTTGTCTTCTAAAACTGGGCTATTTTTATTGATGCTTCTTGACCTAGCAATACCATGACTAAGTCTGTATCCCAAAGAGAACATAAAAAAGAGAAAAGGACCTACACATGCAAAATATTTATAGTAGCTTTTTCATAGTGGCAAAACAATGGAAATTGAAGGAATATCAATTAATTGGGAATGATTGAATAAGCTGTGGTATATAAATGTAATGAAATATTATCATCCAATATGAAATGAACTAGCAGATTTCAGAAAAACCTAGAAAGATGTAGTAACTGATGCAAAATTAAATGAGCAAAACCAGAAAAACACTGTATATGTCAGCAACATTGCATGATAATCGAGTAGGATTGACTGAGCTTTTCTCAACACTGCAATGATTCATGACAAGTTCAAAGGACTCATGAAGGAAAATGCTATCAATAACCAGACAAAGAACTGAGAATGCAGATTGAAACATATTTTTCACTTACTTTATTCTTTCTTGGAGGCTTTTTTCTTTTTATATTTTTCCACTGCTGTGACTAAAATAGAAATATATTTCATATAACAGAATATGTATAAACTGTCAAACTGCTCACATCTTCAAAAGAGGGGAAGGGAAGGAGAGAAGGAGAAAAAATAAGAAGTTAAAATCTTTTTTTTAATTTTTTTTATTATTAATACTTTTTATTTGCAAAACATATGTATGGGTAATTACTAAACATTAACCCTTACAAAGCTTTCTGTTACAAATTTTTCCTCCCTACTCCCCACCCCTCCCCTAGATAGCAGGATATCCACTACATGATAATTATGTTAGAATATTTAAGTCAAATATATGTATAGTTATTGCCACACATCATTTTTTTTTGTTCAGGAGAAATCGTATCTATAAGAGAGAATAATCCGATAGAGGAAATACAATGCAAGCAAACATCAATAGAGAACATGAAAATGTTATGTTGTGGTCCACATTTCACATCCCTCACTCTGAGTGTATATGGCTTTCTTCACTGCCCAATTGTAATTGGTTTGAAGCATTTCATTGTTGAAGAGAGTCATGTCCATTAGAACTGATCCTCATATAGTAAGAATCTTGTAAATTAATCTTAAAATCTTGTAAAAATAAATACTAAAGAATGATTTCAGATAATCCTGGGAAGACTTAGATGAATAGATTCTGAGTAAAGTGAGCAAAACCAGAATCAAGAAAATATTGTACACAGTAAATACAAGATTATTTGATGATCAACTGTAAAACACTTGACTCTTTTCAACAATGCAGTGATTCAAGGCAGTTCCAATAGATTTGGGATAGAAAATGCCAAACACATTCAGACGGAGAATTATGGAGACTGAATGTGAATTGAAGTATAGCATTTTCTTCTATTTTTGTTTCTTTGTTTTATTTTCTGTGTTTTTTCTCTTTTGGTCTGATTTTTCTTGCATAGCATGACAAATATGGAAATATGTTTTAAAAAACTGAACGTATTTAATCTATATCAGATTGATTCTTGTCTTGGAAAGAGAGGAGGTAAGGAAGAGAGGGAGAAAATTTTGAAATACAGTCTTATAAAAAGGAATGTTGACAACTATCTTCACTTAAAAAATAAAATACTATTAAAAAGACAAAAGAAAAAAATCCATGCTAAAATCGTCTTGATATATAACTGGGAAAATTCTATTAAAAATAAAAATATAGATCTGGAACTCTTAATTGAACACCAGATAGATAATTTTGATTACATTAAGTTAAAAAGTTTCTGTACAAACAAAACTAATGCAGACAAGATTAGGAGGGAAGCATCAAATTGGGAAATCATCTTTACATTTAAGGGTTCTGATAAAGGTCTCATCTCTAAGATGTATAGAGAATTGTCTCATATTTATAAAAATTCAAGCCATTCTCCAAATGAAAAATGGTCAAAGGATATGAACAGACAATTTTCAGATGATGAAATCAAAACTATTTATAGTCATATGAAAAGGTGCTCCAAATCACTACTGATCAGAGAAATGCAAATTAAGACAACTCTGAGGTACCACTACACACCCGTCAGATTAGCTAAAATGACAGGAAAGGATAATGACAGGTGTTGGAGGGGATGTGGAAAGACTAGGACACTGATGCATTGTTGGTGGAACTGTGAACGGATCCAGCCATTCTGGAGAGCAATTTGGAACTATGCTCAAAAAGTTATCAAACTGTACATACCCTTTGACCCAGCAGTGTTTCTATTGGGCTTATATCCCAAAGAAACCATAAAGGAAGGAAAGGGCCCCACATGTGCAAGAATGTTTGTGGCAGCTCTTTTTGTAGTGGCTAGAAACTGGAAACTGAAAGGATGCCCATCAATTGGAGAGTGGCTGAATAAATTATGGTATATGAATGTTATGGAATATTATTGTTCTGTAAGAAACGACCAGCAAGATGATTTCAGAGAGGCCTGGAGAGACTTGCATGAAGTGATGCTCAGTGAAGTGAGCAGAACCAGGAGATCATTATACACAGCAACAACAATATTATATGAGGATCAGTTCTAATGGACACGACTCTCTTCAACAATGAAATGCTTCAAACCATTTCCAATTGTTCGGTGAAGAGAGCCATATACACCCAGAGAGAGGGATGTGAAATGTGGACCACAACATATCATTTTCAGGCTCTCTATTGATGTTTGCTTGCATTGTATTTCCTTTATTTGATTATTCTTTCTTGCAGATACGATGTCTCCTGCACAAAAATGATGTGTGGAAATAAGTATACATATATTCGATTTGTCAAGTATTTTAACATAATTAACATGTAGTGGATATCCTGCCATCTAGGGGAGGAATGGGGAGTAGAGGGGAAAAATTTGTAACAGAAAGCTTTGTAAGGGTTAATGTTGAAGAATTACCTATATATATATATGTTTTGCAAATAAAAAGTATTAATAAAAATAAAAATTATAAATAAATAAATAAAAATTTATATACAAAAAATACAAATAAAAATAAAAATATACTTTTTTCTCCTCTTCCTCTATTTCTTCCCTCATATGTCAAATCATTGAAATGATAATAGATCCAGATGATATGAGGAACAGAGCAACAAAGGAAAGAAGGAATCATTGCATGTGGGAATTACTTCATTCAACTTAGGAAATAAGTGGATAAAGCCCCCACTGTGTGCTCATGTAATGTCTTTCCTTGAAGGGAAAGGAAAGCATTTGTATAACACCTCATGATCAGGAATTGTAATAAGTGATTTTTACAAATACTATTTCATTTGATCCTCACAAAAAAACTTGTAAATATGTGTTATTATTACCATCATTTTAAAATGCAGAGAAATGGAACAAATAGGTTAAATGATTTGCCAGGAGTTACATAACTAGTAAATGTCTGAGGCAGAATTTTGTCTCAGGAATTCTTGATTCCAGACCACTTGATTCTGATTATCTGCATCACAGCAGCAACTGTCTTGATATCTACTCTTGCTCAAACATGGAACTGAAACATATGTCTCAGGGTAGACAAAAAGTCTTATAGAATCATCTGGAATTGCCTCTAATCAGAGATCCAATTAGCAACTTAAGCATGGGACTGAACAGTACATCCCAGGAAAAAAACATACAAAATGGGCCAAACAGTATGAAAGGACCTTCAAATCAATTTTTTTTAAATTCATGATGGAAAATTATATTAGAACTAAAACAAATTCAGTTAAGTTGAAGAAGAGATTATACTTATTGTAGTGGCTCCAAGATGTTATTAACAACACTCATGATTAAAAATAATTATTTCTTCTAAGCACTAACATCAATTATAGAACTGCTTTACTCTTTAGAAAATATATTCAAAATTAGATAGTTTTTTTTCAAAACACATGTTTTTTTCCTTAAGGAAATGCCAAAGCTTTCTCTAGGATCTCAGGCTTGGAAATGTCAGCACACTTGCCTTTTGACATCACTTAATAAAACTGAATTTGGAAAGTATTTCCATAGAAATTAGACGGTGTCTTTTAATCTACTCTGTCAGCAGTTTAGTAGCCATCATGAGCATTTGGTACTAAGATGTTCATTGAACTGAATCAAGCCTATTAACCAGTTAACATTTTTTTCTAATATTTAAAAAATCCTTTTGCTTAGCATTCATTTAATCAAGTCTATTTGATGCCGTTACCATTTTTTGGCAAAAATAATTTTTAAAACTAAATTTAATAATTAGCATGTATTAGACTTCCTGCCATCTAGGGGAGGAGGTGAGGAAGGAGGGAAAATTTGTAACAGAAAGCTTTGCAAGGATCAATTTTGAAAAATTATCCATGCATATGTTTTGCAAATAAAAAAGCTTTAATAAAAAGCTAAGTTTAAATATTAATCTTACTAATTACTACCTATATTTTGCAATTCTTAAACTATAATAAGAGTAAAATTCTCGGGGAAAAGATTTAAGTACGAGTTACTATTACCTGCCTTACTGAATTCAAACATTTTTAATATATATTTAATTAAACCTTGGTGATACCAGAGAAACTGAGGCATGCAAGAGATTGGTTTTTAATTGTTTTTTTTTAAAGTGGAGTTTAAGCTAGCTGACCAGATGGGACTCTTATCCAAAGCATTAGGCACAGATAAACTGAGGCAGGGAACTTATATAGGGTTTTAGCTAACTAGGGTTTGCAAACAGAATATATAACCTGAGTATATAATTTCATAGGGGAAACAAAGGCAGATAAGCTATAATTCCAGGAAAAAATCATAACAATCCTGAAAGGATAGGGGTCAAGATAAAAAGGTTGAGTGCAGAAGACCGGCAATTTCGAGGAGGCAATACTCAAAAGTAAGGGAAATTATCCTAGCAAGGATCAAGATTATGCACCTGGAGTTTATGACACAATGGGATGTAAAGATGATCAGAGCTTCAAGGTTTTTTGTTGGATACAATGATACAATGGATAGAGCATCAGGCCTGGAATAAGAAAGAGCCAAGTTCAAATTTGACCTGAGACATTTTTTAGTAGTTGTGCATCCCTGGGCAAGTCACTTAAAAAAAAACCCTCTACCTCAGTTTCCTCATTTGTTAAATGAGTAAATAACAATTGCACCTATCTCTCAAAGAATAAAAGGAGATATGTACAAAGCACTTTGTTCAGTACCTGGCACATAATGGGCACTATATAAATGTTAACTATCATTATTATTACTTAATTCAAAATAAGAACAATAAGAGGCAGTGATTCAGTGACTTGCCAATGGTAGCACAATTAAGAAATAAAAGAGAAAGACTACACTCTGCTATTACCACTCCAATGAATCTATGATTTTATCACTGTGGCAACTTCTGAAAATGCAGATTTCAACTTATCTACTCTTATCCATGTCCTTCCATAAATCCTCCATAACATGTTCTCCTAACATCCTGGGAGCCTAGATCTCTTTCCCTTTTCAATGTATCAATGTAGCATAAAAGCTATCTATAATTTATCTCTCATTTCCCCAGCAAAACTAATTGGTCTCCTTTTTTCTGCTTATCCATCACTCTAGTAATATCCTTTATACTATTTGTCTCTAACAAAATTTCTATGCCTTCACTCATAGTGTCTACTCTCCTGCATGTCAAATGTCCCACCTTGTCAAAATCCCACCCATCTTTCTTCATTATATCTTTCCTGATCCAATCAAGCAATTATATCTCTTATTCTTGGATATAGATAGATTAAGAGATAGATATAGATAGACATTGTGTATGTGTATGCATACACACATAAAATATATCAATAATAATATATAGCTATACATCCATAATATATATATATATATATATAATCACATATATTCTATGAACTAGATTTTTTTTAATCCTCAATGATTGTGCTGTCTTATTCTTCTTTATTTCAACTTAGTAAACATTTATAGAATGTTGAAAATGTTCTATAAATATTTAATTGAAATTTTAAAATAGATCAGAACCATTTAAAAAAACAACACAGTTATATATATAAGTTTCCTCACATCCTCCTTCTCACTCACCAAGTATCTGTCTTGGCCATATCTGGCTTCCACCCATGGTGTATTAGAGTCAGCTCAAACCTACAAAATCCAACTGTTAAATTTTCAGTGTGATCATTTAGACCTAGAAAAATAGGTAAAAGTTACAGACTAGAATTTGATTAATTTATTTTTTGTGGTTGTTGATCATTTAGATTTAAGGAAATGATGGAGAAAAAGCTAATAATGCAGATTAAACTTCAAAGTGTGTTGTGAGATCACTCTTTTTAGGCCCTGGAGAGCCAGTTATTAAAGTTACAAACACCATCACTGCATCCATTTCTACATGTAACCAATTCAATTACTTTTGAATCATTAGAACTTTCCCTTTTAGCCAGTTATTATGGGTGCTTGCTCTCTATCTCTGTGTCACACACACACACACACATACACACACACACACACACGTGCCTCAACCTGTCACCAAAAACCTATCAGGGTCCAGTAAAATTTTTCCATATTCCATATCTCCATTTTATTGTGCTCACACTCAATCTATAAATTATGAGCGTTCAACATGCTGTCAACTCAGTCTAATTATATGAAATAAAAGTCCTTAAGAGTGATTTGTAATTATCATAGTAAGAGTATCTTAGATCCAGAATTGAAAGGGATCTTAACCTTCATCTAGTCAGATACCTTCATTTTACAAATAAAGAAACTGAGGTACAGAAAGGTTATGTGACTTGCCTGAAGTCAGACACGTCCTTCATTCCAAGTTCATTACTATTTCATTGCACAACACTGCCTCTAATCATAACTGACATTTCTATCTGAGTTAATGTTTATAAAGCACTTTACATACATTATCTCATCTTAAACTTCATTACAGAAGATGAAAATTAGGCTAATTTTAAATTAATTAACATAGGCAATTGTCAACTAGCTTCATTAATGGAGAGAAGAGAAACAAATAACAGGGAGAAAGAAAGGATAATCCCACGTAGTTTCTATTTGCCTTCGGAATAGTCAGACACACATATACAGACTACAGGTAGACATTCAAACAACTCAGATACTGTGCCTGGATCTGTGTCTAGCTTTTGTGTCTTGGTTATAGATATCATTGTCTGGGATGTGACTAAATGGTAATAACAGTGGAACAGAATAAAGTCTCATAATTCATAAGGTAAAATCTTTAAAAATCAGTTGTAAATGTACCATAAGAAATTAAGGACATATCAAAATGTAATTAGTTTACTTTGACATAGTCCCATTTTCCTGAATTATGGCACTCAGAACCCTACTTCTCTGGCCCCTGAGCATAGAAATTCAATGAAAGAAAATATCTTTGAACATGAAATTTCCCTTTTGAATATTAAATATGAAGTTATATATAACATGCTTATAATAAATGTCAATTAGGGTATGAAAATAGGCTTAAATTCCTTAATTTTCCTCCGAAATTTTCCCAACTTTTTTACCCCAGAGTTATTTGATGTCCCAAGCTAACTTTTATGAATTCTGACAATGTATTTCAAGCCCCAAAGTGTTTTGTGGCAAATTAGTTTGGGAAATTAAATTCCTAATTATCCTTACAAATGAGGCCCACAACATTTGCTTCTTCTCTGCTCTCACCTAGTCTCCTCCTCTAGTGATCCCCACTTCCTTTTAAACTATAAGAAATGATATATCTACTGACAGTAAATGGACTTACACCCCATCCGTAGAGGCAGACTCTCAGGAAAATGAAGCAAAAGAAGAATTAAGATGAAATTATCTCTCTTGCTCCTTGTTATTATTTATTTCTTGGTGGTGTTTTGTTTTGAGATGAGTTTTTTTTGCAAGACAATTGGGGTTAAATGATTTACCCAGGGCCACACAGCTAATAAGCATTAGGTATCTGAGTCCTCCTCATAGCATAGCTAGTCTTTATCTATCACACCATTTAGCTGCCCCCTCTCTTGTCTCTTATTAAACTAGTCCTGATTCATTTTAGACAATCAGGTTTGTGGATCAGGGATTATTTTCAAAAATGGTTTACTGGTGGAAGCCAGAATTTGAACTCAGAAGGCATCAGTTCAAATCCCATTTCAGCTACTTTTTGTGTGATAAAAGACTAAATCAGTGCTTTCAAATGCAAATCAAAATAGGGGCTACTACTGGATACATAAGAAGCATTGTGGGGTATATATTGATTTAGTTTCAAAATGTAATGTTATCAAGGGTTTATTTATTTTTTATTCATTTTATAACTGTTTTCCAATTACATTTTAATCTGATTACACTTGGGAATATTGCAGTTTTGGGTTTAACACCTCTGCACTAGGTGGTCTCTAAAATCTCTTCCTGGGCAGAATGGTCCAATGGCACAATGGATAGAACACCAGGCCTAAAATCAGAAAAATCTGAGTTTAAGCCCAACTTCAGACACTCAATAGCTATGTGACCCTGGGCAAGTCGCTTAATCCTCTTTGCCTCAGTTTTTCAAATGTAAAATGAACTAGAGAAGAAAATGACAAACCACTCCAATATCTCTGCAAGAAAATCCCATATAGGAACATGATCTCAAATGGGGTGATTCAGATCTCAAGTTTATCTTTCTATATTCCTTTTGTAAGCATATAATTGTATTGGAAAACTGTTGTTAGAATTTTTCTCTGCCACTAAAGCTTATATTGGATAATAATAACTCACATTTATGAAGTGCCTTAAAGTTTACAAAATGTTTCACTTTACATATGTTATTGCATTTGATCCTTACAATACCACTGGAAAATAGATATCATTATTATCACCTATTTTAGAAATGAGGACATTGAGGCTGAGAGAGATTATGTGCCCAGTGTCACATAGTTTACAAGTTATCTAAAGTGGGATTTGAACTCACAACTTTCTAATTCTAAATCCAACACACTATTCATTGTTTCCTATAGCTACCATTTAAGTGCATGCATTTAGAGCTAGACTATGTATATAGAGATTGGACCATCCAATCTCATTTTATTCTTTAAGAAAATGTAAGTAGATGAAATTACTTTATGATAAACTATATAAAGAAATTTTGATAAAGTTAAAGATGTTTATTTATGTAGACTTTAATTATCAACAATTGAAAATTAAGTCAATACAGCAAGGATTGTACAAATTATTGATTTTTGTCAACTAGTAAATTAGGAAAACACCAATGACAGGAATAAAAATAATCAAATAATTCTATAAGGAAGATTTTCTACTTTCTAATAAAACTGAATTGCCTATACTATTGTAACTTGCTTGAAATCAGTTTGGAAAATGCTGCCTTGGAAGAGAATGAGAAATTAAATACAACTTTAATTCTTTAATTGAACAACAACAAAATATTCAATAACACCTTTTTAAATGATGGGATTGTTTCAAACACAACTGTCAGAAACTTTATTACCAGAAAAAATGGAAACATGCAATAACGATATCTTTCAGGATAATGAGAAAATAGGAAGAGATTATGGGAAGAAAATTCATTTCTTGAGCATCCCTTCTTCCTCAGGTGCTTTTCCCAGAAAATTACATTGTGTATATTTATAAATACTTATATGTGCATATGTTTTTCCCCCATAGAATGTAAATTCCTTGAGGACAAAGAATTTTTGTCTTTATATTCCAGCACCCAGCTAGGGATATTCTTTAAGACCCATTAATTACCTTGATATCCTTTTTATTTATTTATTTATTTTGCTGAGGCAATTGGGGTTAAATGACTTACCCAAGGTCACACAGCTAGAAAGTGTTAAGTGTCTGAAACCAGATTTGAACTCAGGTCCTCCTGACTTCATGTCTTGTGCTCTATCCACTGCACCATCTAGCTGTCCCTTATCTTTATATTCTTAATAGAAAAGAAGAAAACATGCATTTGTTAAGCATTTACTACCTGCCAGACATTGTGCTATATGAGATTATCATCCCCATCTTACAGTAGAGAAAAATGGAGGTAAAAAACTGAGATTCAATTTAAATTCAGATATTTCTGACTCCAGTCCTAATTCTCTCTCCAATTTGTCATACATAGTAAGTACAAGATTGCTTCTCATGAGGTTCATTTCATCCCACACTGTCTCCCCAATGATAATTCACATTCACATCATGCTTTAGTAAGGGTGGGGACTGTCCAGCCTACTAGCCATATAAGAACTGCAAAATCATTTGGGCTGACCTTGCCAACTCAACTGCAGGAGACAACTTGTATTAAGATCTTTTAAGCTGATAATATTGTATGGCCAGAGAATGATATAAATTTCCAAATGGCCCTCCCCATCCCTGCTTTATGGTTTATAAAGGACTTTCCTCACATCTCCAGAAGGTGTTACAAAAACTTATTATCTGTATTTTAAAGGTGGGAAAAGTGAAACTCAGAGAACAATTAAATGATTTGCTCATAATCACACAGATAATATCAGATCCAGCATTTGAATTTACAGCTTCCCAACTCAAAATCCAGTACTCTTTCTACCCCCCCACCCTAGAAACAAATAAGAATCAAATTTAAATACAATTCTGCTAAAGGAAGACTTTTTTGTTCAGTCATGTCTGATTTTTTGTGACCTCCTGTACCATCCTGTCTATGGGGTTTTCTTGGCAAAGATTTAGTTTGCCATTTGCTTCTTCTGCGGATTAAAGTCAAACAGAGGTGAATTGACTTGCCCACAGAGTCACACAGCTAGTAAAGATTTGAGGTTAAATTTGAACTCAGGTCTTCCTGAGACATAGCACTCTATCCACTGAGTCATCTACCTGCCTTGATAACAGGATAAGTGTTCTCAAAAAGCACATTTTGTTTCAATTGAACAAAACTGTTCAATAAATCCCGAGTTTATAGGGAAAATGGAATTAAGGGCACAATGCTCCAAAATTGAGTCAATAACAAAATTATAATAATAACATTAAGACAGGAATTTAAAAGGAAAAAAAATATTTTCTATAATATTTATAGAAGCTCTCTTTGTGGCAGCAAAGAACTGGAAATGGAAGGGATGCCCTAAATTGAGGAATAGCCAAACAAGTTGTATATGATTCTGATGGAATACTACTGTGCTTTAAGAAATGATGAGATCAATGATTTTAGAAAGACATGGAAAGATTTGCATGAGTGATAAATATGGAACTATGTTTAGAAGAATTATACATTTTTAACCTATATCATATTTTCTGCTATCTTGGGGAGGGGAAAATTTGGAATACAAGGTTTTGCAAAGGTGAATGTTGAAAACTATCTTTGCAGGTATTTGGAAAAATAAAATACTATTGAGAAAAATAAGAATAAAAAAGAAAGATTTGTATTAAAAGCAAAATGAGCAGAGCAAGAGAACACCACATATAGTAACAGCAATATAGTTTTAAGAATGACTGAGCAATTAAGTTATTTTGACTATTATAAATATCCAAATTACTTATAAAGAACATATGAAGAAAGATGCTATCTGCATTTAGAGAAAGAACTGATAAATAGTAGTATTTATAGAATAATTTTACTTGTATAGACATATTTGTGTCTAATGGTAGCCATCTGGGGGAGAGGAAAAAAAAGATATTTACAAGATAATTTTGTTGTATATTTGAAAGGAACAATAAGTTGTACACAGCAGATTTGCAATTTCATGTACAATCTTATTTTTACTGTGCTATATTATAGAAATACTTGTTTTATTCAACAAATTACAAATATTTTTTAAAAGGTAGAATAATTTTATAGATGTTAAATGGTTGAGATACTTAAATACTATAATAAATGGTGGCTGCTTTAAAAGCCTTAGGCTACTACTCAGCTACTTGTCCAAACTGGGTAGTTTAGGGTACTGCAAGTCAAGAGATCAGAATAGGAAGAAGGGGGAAAGGTATGCTTGGGGAAGGCGTAGTGTTCAGGAAGGATGATATGGACTAGTGTTTCTCTGCCAATAATTCCTACTGTGCCAGAAGTTGTGCAGTAAATATTGCACTTTACCTTGACAAAGCTCAGAAGTCTGTTTGTAGAGGTGGGCATTGGAATTAGGTTTTGCAGCTTGTGAATATGGGGCAGTTTACTGAGTTCTCTCAGGCTTCTCAAAAAATCACAAAGAAGCATGCAGAATTAGAGTTATGCCCCAAATATTCCCTAAAATATCAATCAGATTGGAACAAATTTGTGTTTTTGAATCACACATTATAGTACAAGTGTGAACAAAATGATATGAGAAATAAATGTCATATCCAAAAGAATTTTAATTTAAAAAAATGAAACCTAGGCTTTCTTATTTCTTGTCATCTGAAATGCTAGTGGTCATGTCTCTTTCCATTTTTTTTTGAACATGGTAGAAAAACACTGTATATCAGAGTCTTTTTCCTTTGTGAAGCTACAAGCTGAAAATCTCCCAGGAACATTTTTTAACAATTAATCTTCCTTTACTCCCTACTTGTATTAATTCAGAAATCATCTTAGTTCCTGAAGCTGAAATGCCTTGCTTCCTTCCTCTTTTTTTTTTCTAGAGTACTCACTTTAGCTCTGTCCCTTGGCCCTGGCAAACTGGACTAAATTGTTTACATGCCATATTCCCACTATGAGACTATAAACTCTCTGAGATAAGGACTGTCATTTAAAAAAGGTTTGTGTTACCAATGCCTAGCATACTTAGCACACAAGGAAGGTGTTGACATTTAATTATTTTAAATTATTAAATTGTCTACTTGAAGGTAATTCCATTGATATTTTGGAATCAGTGGCAGCCAGATTTAGAAACTACCACTGATCTGATCTGCTTTTTTTCTACCTCCAAAGGCAGTATTCTGTGTCTTAAAACTAATTCTACATTTAAATGGTAGTTCATGAACATTCACGATTCATGTAAATTTGTCCTATTGTATCCAAGATCTTTGTTTTTCCAATGAGAAAACTGAAGCCCAGAAAAATCAATTGATTTGCTACAGATCACTCAAGTAATAAGTGGCAAATCTGGGATTTCAAAAGTAGGCCTTGTGACACCTCCACCCTCCAGGTTTAACTCTCCAGGAAATGATAATTTTTTTCCAAAGAGATGTCAAATAGGCTTTCAAAGACAGACAGATGCGGCTCACAACTTTCTCAAGTGTGCTCAAACTGAATTAAACAGTAATTGTGAAATATTTAACAAAATAAATTAAAATAGTCAGTGATCTTTATGTATGGTTTAGTGGCCCTATTTCTAGCTCAGTATAACACAAGATATCATTATGGGATGTCCTTTTTCCTGGGAGCAAAGATCAAGGCACTTTGTGGTGCATCCATAAACACAAGGCCCAGTGGTACTCCAAACCTCTCCTAGTAGAGCTGAAATTTTTATCATTTGTATGTGTGTGTGTGTTATAGATCAGTTCCCAGAATAATATTTGTTAATACATAAAATAAGATATATATGAATATTAAAGAAGCTAGGCATATTGAAATAATTATCAATTAAAAAAATATTTATGAATCTCAAGTTAAGAACCCCTTATCCTAGGGGAATTTTCTAAACTTTCTTACATGTTTAGCATTAGTTTCATGATTAGTGAAGAGCGCTTGGGTGAAAATACTCAAATTAGTCTCATGGTTCATTAGGGATGCAATGTGGACCAGAGCTGGTCTTGAAGCCAGGCAAAGATGAGTTCAAGTCCAAATGTTGATATATACTGGCTTTGTGACCCTGGGTCATTATTTGGGGACATAGGCAATTCTCTGAGACTGTAAATTGCAGAGATGCCAACCTACATTGATAGAGTTTCTTCAACTGAGGTTTCCATACTAAGGAAATCAGAGGTCCAGTTCCTATCTGTGGTTCATAATCAGCTATATAAACACCCCCAAACATTAGAATGAGGAATTATTGACAAATTTATAAGTACAGATAAGTCTCAATTATATATAAAATAAAGAAAATTTGGATGATTAATTTTGAAGATAATTCTAAAAATCTAAATTTGCTAATACTATCAAGTCTTCTTTAACACAAGTTGATAGTTAAGACCAAAATTGTCTGGCCTGAGTTTTTCCTTTTATTTCTCTTCCTCCCACAATCTAGTGAAGATGCTAATTAACAAGGAAATGGCCACGGAAAACAAAAAATAAAGAAAGAAGGGGAATGACTGTCATGAATAATCCATAATTGTATAATCATTCTGTAAATAATCCCAAATGGGAGGACACATAAATCATTGTGTATACATTGACTGCTCACCTTCATAAGCACTTCTGAGACTTGTAAACTCATCAATGAGGCTAATCATGAACATCTTAGAAAAAAGAAAAGATGAGAGAGACAGAGACAAAGAGAGAGAGACAGACACAGAGACAGAGACAGAGAAACAGAGACAGAAAGAGAGAGTACTAAGCCCAGGAGCTCCCAGGCCTGGGACATGAATCTCTCTTGCTCTTTACTCTAATAACTCTCATGCATTTTGAGAGAGCCTCTGACTCCCAAACTTGCTGTGTTCCAATTTCCAAGTGACTCAGAATGACTCAGAAAAGCAAGATTGTAAATTCAAATCCAGTTTGGTTTCAAATAACATAGATTTTGAGAGGGAAAAATTAATCTTCAAAATAAAATTCCAGGTAAAATAGGGAAAGTATTCAGTCATTGTCTTGAATATTATCTTAAATAAACAGATTATCTCTAATATTTCTAGTGACTCTTCTCAGGAGTCATACCACATTCCTTATCTACATAATTTGCTTCAATCATAACTTGCCTGTTTTATCTCTTCCATTAGTGTTTGCATCCTTTAGATTGCAGGGGCTTTGGGGCTTGCTTCAGTCTTGACTTTATTAAACTCTCATCATTTAGTTCTTTACTATGGCTTTTTCAAAAGTACAGAAGTTACCATTCTATCCAGAGATGCCTCTACCCATTTTATCAGATGCCCTATATATTCCTGATATACTTTTATTTTAGACTATGTTAATTAAATTACCTGTCTCTCTGAGTTATTTCAAAGTAATTCAGCTGAAAGTGATCAGCCAACTGTCAGGGTGTTCATTAATATTTCTTCCACTCTTGCTGGAAGAAAGAAGGGAAGGCATCACTCACCGGCCTGCTCTCTGGTCCCTCTCCTAAGCTTAGTTGTCATAAGCAGCAACATAGACAGAAATGCCTTAAGGGTGTAACTAGTATCCAAAACAAGGTTATTCTTCTAGCAAGAGTTAGGAATAGGAGGAAGAGGAAACAGATCCCCACGGATAATGGCTAGCCTTACTTAAAATCCCAGGATTTACATCTTGAGGGAACTTTAGAGATCATCTCCTCATTTTACAGATGTGAATCACAAATTTGGAAGGACCTTCAGAACTCCTTTCATCTGACATGAACCTGAATAAAGAACATTCTTTACAACATCCTAATGATCTTTCTTTATATTGTTTTCTTCTACATTAAAAGCACAATTCCTGATTTTCTTTCAATAACAATAATTTACAAAATGTTGTTGGATTTTTCCCCAATTGTGATCTTTTTCTCTTTGTGTGTGCCTTTCAGCCAGGTGGCAAACCTGCAGAGGTTTATTTATGTATATCTATCTATCTATCTATCTATGGAAGAAACTTACAGGTTCCTTTGCCATCCTCAAATTTCTCCTTTGTATGTCCTATGAGCCTTAACTAAAATTCACTCATCTTCACTTACATACTGCAGACTCCTGTTAAAGTGCAAATATTACTGGGAAAGAGGTAACAGATTATCAATTATCAATTATTAATATTCTGACCCAAAATGAGATCTATTAAATTCTATCAGCTATCAGGGTCCTAAAACAATGAGGATACAGGGCAGATCAGTTTTGAGAGAAAGTGGGGAGAAAAGCACTAAGAGAAAGGTATGAAAGGTATGTGGGATGCTAAGGACAGAGAAAGCCTGGGGGAAGGACTCCATGAGGAACCTGGGCAACCAAAGCAGAATAGATTGTATAAACATAAAAGGCAGATGAATCAAAGAGGTAGCTATATAGCTTAGCCCTAATGCTACTAGAAAGCAGATGAAGGAAACTGAGGCCAACAGAAGAGACTTCTTAAAACAATCCTTTGAGGTAAGTAGGGCATTCTTTCCATTTTACAGAAGAGAAAATTGATACATGAAAGTTTTAGCCATTCACTCAAGTTCAATGTCCAAGTTAACGGTAGACAGTATATAAATGAATTTTTTATTTGTAACACCATTTCCAATTAAATTCTTTAAGTAAAAAATAAGATTCTATAATTCACAAAATGGACTTTTCTCTAGTGGGATACTCCTTTTTTTCTTTTTCTTTTTGTAGAAAGCCAGGAAAGATATTGTGTGATTTAAATCTTACATATTTTAATTAGAAATCACATCATGATTTGAGATAACATCACTCTTCAAAAGCACGACAGAAAATTTAACCAACATAGAAGTGGTACATTCAATATCCCTCAACAAAGGATCTTGCAAAGACTAAAAATAATTTGTGATTTATTTAGGAGATTGTGCCTATGATTGAGAATCTGCTCCATAGAGTTTTAAAGCTGTCCTCATGATGCTGTGGGAGCAATCATTAAATTGAATACTCAGAGGCAAAGAAATCACATTAAAGTTGGGAATCTAATTCAAAGTAAGAAGGCGATTGGATGAAAATGTCTGGTCAGCATTTTCAGGAAAATACAGCTAAAAACCTTATTCTCCTGAATACAATTGATAGCATTTATATAGCATTTTCAAGCAAGTAAAATAATTTCCAAATATTATATTATTTCCTGCTTATAACAGTCCTGGAAAACAGATATTATTATTATCTCTATTTTAAAGGCAAGGAAAACTGGGTCAGAAGTTAAGTGATTATGTCAGATTCATACAGACAGTGTCAGAAGTTAGATTTGAACTTGCCTTCTTGACTCTAACTCCAGCTTTATGTCCACTATGCCACCTAGCTGCCTCATTGTTTATTCTTTTGTTTTTAAAGAATAATTTCCACCAATATGTCTGGCTAGTCTAGGAAATCTATAATATGCAAGCTACTGAATAGGAACCCTACAGAAATTACTCTTGGATAAGCCAAATATCCTCTTATTGTAATGCTCAGGGAGAAACTGAGGCAGTATCACACATTGGAGAGTAGTTAATATTTTATTGATCAAGAGATAAGACTAGTCGACTGAATAGGACTAATGTCACAAAGTATTCAGTAGCTCATTGAGGGACATCAAGGATTTTATAGGTTTCATAGCTCAGGGAAACAAAGAGCTCATGGAGAGAAGTGAGAAACTGAGGGACATCTAGGGTCCAAGGGAAACTATCAATTCAGTTCTGACAGGTAGGGAGTAAAGAGTGCTGTTTGGAAAAAGAAAGACAGTAAGTCTGGGCCATAAAGATAAGGGGTACATTGAGGTGACTTCATTGGAATGTGAGTCCAATTATTTCTGATGGTCAGAAGAAAGAAAGTTGATATTTTTAGGCAGAACAATCAAGGGAAACTAAGACATGGAAACTGTGTAGCATTAAGGGAAACAGAGCAATTGAGGGAAACTGAGACATGGGAACTGTGGCACATTATAAGTTGGATAAACTGAAAATGAGAATAGAGTAGATATCAGAAGAATGAATTTCTAAGATTGCTTTATAACTACTTCCAACAGTGCCTCAGCACTGAGTGCTATTCTCTTGCCCCTAACTTATAATGTAGAAATCAGTAATAGGACTGACTTTTATAAATACCTCTACGAGATGGACTTCAGGTCCCACAGGGTGGCCTAATCTAATTTGATTCAATCCAATAAGCATTTATAAAGCACCTGTTACGTACAAAGTACCATCATAGACCCTGGAGACAAAAAAAAATGATTAACAATTTCTGAATTCAAAGAGTTTATATACTCTACTGGTGGAATGTTGTTGTTTGTCCTTCATTTTCAGAAAATACCATGACATCAGAGAAGTGATGTCATGACATGGAAGTGAATGGGATTTAAGTGAGGGAGGACTATGCAAAGTCAATAGCCTCACTTTTTCTTCCAGAGCTTGATGGCAAGAAATGGGCCTGGATGCAGTAAGAGTCCTTGGCCTTTTTAAGTTATAGTCTTTAATAGGTCTCAGTTTGACTGAGGTAATAGTCAATCAGTGATTAAGGCTAGGTAAGAAATGAGTCAGAGTATAGTCACTTTCACCTAATCAAAACATATCAACCTGGGAGAGGAAGACCCTTAGAGTCACTGATCAAAACAGAAAAAAAAATGCTATTTACATTTACTCTGAGTTAATTAGGGTTCAAACAATAACCAAATGAGGCTTGGCCTGAGACCTATTGCTGGTCAATCACTAAGAGCCAGAGTGATTTGACTTTAAGGCAAGGTCCTTAAGAAAGAAATCTAGCCCATTAACCCCAAGATATCTAGCCAGATTTCAAAGACAAAAATTTATATTCCTTTGGGCAGATTACTTACAGGGAAGGTTACAATATTCTATTTGGTCAGAAGGAAGGGAAAGGAAAGAAAAAGAAAAGAAAAAAAAGAGTTGTTTTGCTCAACTGGTCGGGTCCAGTTAGGTCTCTGTTGTTTGTCCTGTTTGTCCATGTTTGACCATGAATCAGGGAGGTGATGCCATGAAATGCAAGTGAATTGGATTTAAGTGAAGGAGGGTTGTGCAAAGTCACCAGACTGACCTTCTTTGGAGTCATCTGTGCCCAGTGGTAAGATATAGATTAGGATGATTAAAGATAGACAGTGAAAATGGGGACACAATTGAGTTTCTTCTCACAGAATATAAATCCTGACTGTGATTTTAATAGCTGTATGATTTGGGACAAGATGCTTAATCTTTCTGGTCTCAGTTTCCTCATCTATAAAATGAGGGAATTTAACTCCTAATTTTTAAAGTTTCTTCCAGCTCTATGATTCTAAGAAAGAAAATTTGATTATAATACTTATGAGCTATTTAAAGAATTCATCTCAACCTTTATAATTTGTATATATGTATTAAAAGTATACATATAAATAGGAAAATATGAGTTCAAATCCAACTTCAGACTCTTACTAGCTGTACAATTCTGGGCAAATCACTTAACCTCTGTCTGCCTTAATCCACTGGAAAACAAAATGAAAAGCCACTCCAACATCTTTGTCAAGAAAATTTTATGGAGAGTATTTGGTGCTCTGTGGTCCACAGGATCACACAAAGTCAGATATGACTGAATAGCAATCTAAATAGTTTATGTCAACTAACATAAAAATTGGGAAACCCTAATATTCTTGTTCATCATAATTTTTAGAAGTTAGGAACCATGAAGTTCAACAAATGCATACCCAGTCTATATTTGCTCAATATCCTTGTTCAAAGTATTTTTAGAACATTTTTTTACTAATTTATCCTCTGGTTTGATTATCCTCTTTGAAAGTACCCAAAATATATTAGCATTACTGTACTCTGATCACTCTTCAAAGACAGGATCAATACAGCTGAAACTGATACATTCAGGGGGAAAGTGATTCAGTGGAGGGATATAATGTGTAAACAGTCATATATATGATAATTCAATTACAGAAAAAGCATTAACAATGAGAGAAACAAAAAAACAAAAAAAAATATCAAAGACATTTCTAGTGACAAAAAGGCAGAAATTATTGGAAGGTCAAACGAGGCCAAAAGTAACAAAAGTGTTATTAACAGGTACACAAATAAGTAGAAGCTAGATGTGGGTATATAGTTAAGAATTATATCCAAGTTTCAAAGTCAGCAATGTGTAAGCAAAGGAAGCAAGATAGGAAAATATGTCCTAAAAGCAGGCAAGATTCCAAAGAGTTGGGTAATCAAATAGATTTGACCTTATACCAATAGTTTGTTTACTAACTAAACTTACTTGGTATAAAGACCATGTCTTTTTCTATTTGATTGCTAACTTTTGGAGTTAATCTTGTTCCCAATTTCCTTTTCTTATGATCTTCTACCATGGACAGCTCCTCAGCACAATTAGCATTTATATGGGAGTTTGTGTGCTGCTAGTTATTAGTTCCATTTACTTATTCATTTCTACATTTGAACATCGCTTACAGCTCTAATATTCTGCCATTCTAAGATTTTTCTGTATTGATATATTCCCATGTATTCAGGATATAGATTATAGGATACTTCAATATTTTTTAAATTTTTTTTGTAAGTCTTAGCTCGTTATGTTGCTTGCAGTATATTTTTATTCAATGATTTGGAAAATAATATGTCCACCTTCATCCATTTTGCTAAAATTATTTTTAAAGGAAGTGAACTCATGGTATGACAATGAATTTAAAAGTTTTCTGGAATATTGTGGGGACAGATAGTGACTGTTTTTTGGAGATAAAACAAGAGAAAGTGGGCTTATATTGCTGCTGACGAGATCTGGTAAGGAGTCCTCTCTAAATAAAAGTTGGAAGTCAGTGACTTTTTTAATAGTCTTAAGGAAAAAGCTAGACAGTTATCTTTTTAGGTGGTTTTGAGACAAGAAATAGTCTAGATGACTTTTTTTTTTCCTGAGGCAATTGAGGTTAAGTGACTTGCCCAGGGTCACACAGCTAGGGAATGTTAAGAGACCAGATTTAGATGACTTCTTAAGGCCCTTTCTAAATATGAATCTATTTTTGCATGAAAAATAGCAAACATGGAATCCTAGAGTTTAGAGTAACTTCAGGAGACATCTAGTGTAATCTGTACTAAAAATGTACTTGATTTGACTGATTAGGAAACTACACAAATCACATAAAATAGTAATAAGAAGAATATATACTATAGGGAAACAGCATTCACATAAACCCTTCACAAAGTAAAGAAGATTGACTTATCCTCTTTATATCAGTGGAGACAGGGAAGGCTATGATGAAATTTCTTTATTATTTCCCACTATAATACACATCAGGGAGGTTTCACAACTGATGTTCTTAATGATACAAAATTCCACATTGAAGAAAAATCCAGAGGGAATAGTTAAGTCTAGAAAAGTCTTTCATTCTTAATTCTTATTATTTTAAGAATGATTTCAGAAAGGAAATAGAGGAGAAGATACTGGGAAGAGAACTGGAAAGAGAAAGATCATAAAGCAGTTTTTTTCTTGAAATTCTCTTCTTTCTTCCCTAGTAAAATGAATTAAATATTCTGAATATGCTGAATATGAATATTGTTTATCACATAGGATATGTAAAATGATATGCTTTAAATCATGCATTACCATGTTTGTCAAATGGCAAGCTGAGGGAATAGGCCTGAAAAAAAGAGTTCCATAGTACAGACTTAATTTGAGAGCTAGTGAGCAGTTTTATAACCCTGAGCAGGTCATTCAATTGGACTCAGATTTTTTAGCTGAAAAATAAAGACTATAGTGATACTAACCCCATTTATGAGAAGGCTATTAGAATTGAAGTAGAAATTACTATAAAATGATTTTAATAACACATTGTTGTCAGAGGTTCATGTATTAAATCATTCTTGATAGTTAAAATTCAATTTGAAAATTCCATAACCAATATAAGTGTGGAATACAATATCAACAAAGCAACAAACAATGAAAATATCCTTAGCCATGTTTTTTTTAAATCAATGAAATAGAATTTTTTTGTTTAAATGAAAATCTCTGAGACGCAGAATCCAAAACTACATATTAAATAAGGGCACTGATAACTTCAGTTAAGTTTATATGTGTGTTTACTTTTTAGGTTATAAGAAACAAATTGCATAAATAATGATTTAGCACTACTTTTAAACTTTGCAGAGTGAATTCCTTTTTGGGTATGAGTGCATTATATGTGCATTTGATTGGGAGTGAGTTCTATATATTTTAAAGGATATGAGGCTTTGAGGAACTCATTTTCACTTGAAAAAACCCAGTAGAGGCAATGAACTTATCTGACAAAAATTTCCTCTTCATCTTTTCCCAGTCATTCTTTTGTATAGATCTTCAGGAAAACTTAAGAATTAAAAAAAAAACCAAAACAAAAACTGGTAAATTCTAAAATCTCCCTCTCTCTATTATCTCTCCCCTTCCTAAGACAGCAAGCAATCTGATACAGGTTAAATGTGCAATCCTTTGAAACATATTTGTCATGTTGTACAAAAAGGGACAAACCCATGAGAAAGAAAAAGCAAACAAGCAAGCAAACAAAAAAGTGAAAATGCCATGCTTCAATCTACATTCAGTCTCTATAGTTCTCTCTCTGATGCAGATGGCATTTTCCATCCCATGTCTATTGGAATTGTCTTGAATCACTGCATTGCTTAGAAAAGCCAAGTACATCACAGTTGATCATTACATAATCTTGCTAATATCATAAGTAATGTTCTCCTGATTCTGCTTACTTTACTAAGCATTAGTTCATGCAAGTCTTTCTAGGTGTTTCTGATCAGTTTGCTCATTATTTCTTAATGAACAATTAAATTCCATTACATTCATATAACACAACTTATTTAGCCATTCCCCAACTAATGGACATCCACTCAATTTCCACTTCCTTGTCACCACAAAAAGAACTGCTATAAATATTTTTGCACATGTGGGTCTTTCCCCCTCTTAATCACTAAATGGTGGTTGCCTCAGTCAAACTGAGACCTATTAAAAACATTTGCTTAAAAAGTTCAAGATCCCCCTTATAGATAGGGCTATCTTTAGTCATTCTGGGCCATATGTGGTCATTGGACCCAGATGCCTTTAAAGAGGAAAGTGAGATTGCATAGCCCTCCCTCATTTAAATCTAATTCACTTTCATGTCATAGCATCACCTCCCTAGTCATGTTCATCTTCAAGAATAAAGGACAAACAACAACAATTATACAAGTTTTTGTTAGTATATTTTCCAAATCTATTCTGGTTCATTTCATAGTTCCAAAAATCTAAAACTGTAAGGCAATTAAAAATGCCTATGTACCATCAATCTGTATATTAAGAACTTTAGCTTTTTTATAGTTTTGTGCTCAATGTATCTTTTCTGGAAAAGAACATGGAATTTCTTAGTGTGTTATAATACACAGTAAGCACTTACTAATAATTGTTGACTGACATCAAACTAAAAACTTTCAGTTTCTATCTTTCTTTTTCATATAAGAATAATGTTATGCTTATTGAGTGTAAATGCCATTTTTATATCATTGGAGAATAATTCCATATGATGAAGGAGTTGTTGAATCGGTTTGTTTTGTTTTGTTTTCTGAAGCCAGATAGCCTAAAGTCATCTACACACATCAAATGATTAGTAGAATCTTTTGTTCTGAATTCCTCATTAGCTTGGAAATCTATCTTAAGGTCAGTGAGAATTATAATGGGCTTAAACTATTTCCCATGAATAATATTACATTCTAAATTAATCTTGACACTGGTATGTTGGTTGTACAAATAGGCAATATAGACTCAAATTTTGTAAGAGCACTAAAGAATTTGATGTCCATGTAAATGTGGTCATCTATTTTAAAGTTTTCCTTGTGGACATCAAATACTTATCTTTCCCTTCATAGTTTGGGCTATTTTATGTAATTGCAATATATGAGCAAACCATTAGTATGGAACTAAATTATGGCTTTTGCAATAATCAATAAAGGCAATTTAATATTATGGTGCTTTTGGATGATTTGTTTAAAAATTACTGAATCAATACTAAATTTCTTTATACCTCTCTCCTCATCCAATATGAGAAGATATGTTATTTTTATGTTTATATATTTTGTGATTTAATAATAATAGCTAACATTTATTTAGCATTTCAAGATGTGCAAGGCACTTTACAAATATTATCTTTTTTTATTTTCATAACAACCATGAGAGGTAGGTACTAGTATTATTGCCTTTTTGTAATGCTGGAGAAACTGAGGCAAGACAGAGATTAGGTTTTTAATATTTTAATAGTGGTGAATTAGGATTAGTGATTGAACAGGGCTCGTGTCCAAAAGATGTTCTACCTCTAGTTGGCTGAATGGGACTCTTGTCTCAAAGCATCCAGCACCCAGCAATTAATTCCAGAGACCTTTATAGGACTCCAGTTGTCAGGGAAACAAAAGCAATGGGGGACAGTGGAAATTCCAGGAAGTTCAATAACATTTTAATTCTGATAGGTTGGGAGTCAGGATAAGAAGGTCAAGGACAGGAGTCAGAAGTCTGAAACAGGAGATACCCAAGCATTTGAGATAAGTCATCTGGAGTTTTATGACTCTTTGGAAAGTGAAAGTGGCCAGAAGTTCCAGGCCCCAGTTCTCTCAATCACAATGGGGCAATTCATTCAGGGAAACTGAGGTGTTACAATTTAGGGAAACTGAGGCAGGGAAATTGAGCTATTACATTTTTACAATTAAAAAATTGGGGCAAATAGGTTAAATGAATTGCAAGCGTTACACAGCTAATAAATCTAAAGCAGAATTTGAACTCAAGACTTCCTTATTCAAAGTACAACATTCTCTCCCTTGTGCTAATTACTTTATTAATTACACATTTACATTACATTATTAATTCACATATAACATAATTATACATTATATTACCCAAGTCTTAAGCTCTAAACACCTTGGAAATGTATTAAGAATTTTCAGAAATCCTGTATATAATATGCATATTATGCATAAGCCAAATAATTTGCAGAAAGTGCAAAAGGATAAAATTCATTTGTTTGGAGTGATCACTGGTGTTTTCATATTTTTGTAACAGAATTTAAACTCTTTTGCAAGTAGACATTATTTCAATCTTTGTACTTGTATCTTCAGTGGTTTGCACATATTAAGTGTTTAAAAATGCTTATTGATTGAAGAAAGATGGGATCAGGCTGAGAAGTTACTAGTAAGTAAGTTACTAGTCGTTCCTCTGCACTGTGAAGCATTTGGAGCTATAATTATTGATCTTATCTGCACCTACCATTTTCCAGTTTTGCAGAAAAATTAAAGTTAAATGTAATTGGTCTGCTATTGGCTGCATGCCATTGAACTCAAAAAAAAATTTTTTTCCATTCTAAGTATAACAAAGTCCTTTTCAATGTCCTTCAATGGTTTTCTTTTGTTAATCTGTTTCACTTTTGAGTGGAATTTAAGGAATTTGCATTAAGCAAAGATTTTCAGTGTCTTCACGTTCTTCAACTTTTTCCTCTGCAGATTTTAATAGCTCCTTCATTTTACATTTTATTCTAGCTAATCTAAAGTTAGGGATTAAATTACTTCTCACAATTACTCCTTACTGCTTGCCAATACATTGCTTGTGTGAGAGGATACTGTTGAGAAAAACAGTATAAAGCTCTTACCATCGTATTCTTGTCTTCAGTCCTTTGCATGTGCACTTGTGGTCAGTGGCATATGTATTGAAGTTTTTCCGGCAGATAGGATACTGGCATTTCATATTTCTTCCTGTTTGTCTTATTTGCTTGTGGTATCAAAGCATGGAAAAAGTTTTTCTACTCACTTAACTATCCTTTTAGTCAAGCTGATCATTATGAAGGTTTCAGGTAACTAAGTTGTCCTATTTCTGTGATTCTCTGGAACTGATACATCTCACTGAGCAAGAAGATATTACTATTACTAGCTAATTTTTATAGAGAACTTAAAGAATTGTAAAGCATTTGATGTATTAACTCATTTGAGCTTCATGATGACCTTTTAAAGTGAATGTTATTTCCCATTTTACAGATAAGAAAACTGAGGTTCCAAGTGATTAAGTGACTTGTCCAATATTACACAATAAATGACTATGGTAAAATATATCTGATTCCAAGTCCAGCACTCCATTGTATGTATTTGAAACATCTAGCACTATATACTACACTCAGTCTACATTGTTGGATCCCCAAATGGCCAGTGTTTCAGAATTTGTAATAGGGTTGCACAGCTATTCTGGAGTCTCAGGGCACACTAACTCCCTCTACACAAAACTCTAGATGGCAGTCCCTTACTTTGCTTTTTAACCCCTACTTACAAAATGGAGTATAAGTTGAACTTTGAGAGGACTATTATTGTTATCTCATTCTTCTTAATTTTTTATGGATCTGAGACCAGTTGTTGTACAATTATTTTTCACTCAAATTTGCCACAGAATATACATAGGTGGATAAAATAAATGCTTTTTGTGGTTGAATAAAAATACTAGATTATAAGCTAATCTTCCCTAAATTTATTGAAAATATGATTGGTATATCTCCAGGTACATACAGTTTAAAATTATTATTATCAGTATCATTATTGTTATTGTTACTATTTTTATTATTATTGGTGACTATTGAAATTATGTACTAGGTTATGTTATTTTGTATGAGAATCAGGAAAAATTTCCAACTGCATAAAATTGGTCCAAAAGAAACTGGCTTACTTTCAAACATGTAGACAACAGTAGCAGTTCCCATTCTTCTTTTAGACATAATTATTTCAAGTTACTGAATCCAGGGATAAATTGATGTGCTAAGGTTTTCATTCTATATTGGTGTTTATTGAATAGTTATACTTCTCTTTTCAATAATTACCCCAATATGCTCTAAAGTTAAACTTTCTTCAGTTTAATAACAGGATAGATTTCTATATAATGTTAGAGTCTAATGATTGTCATGTAGAGTCAGCATGAGGATTTCGGATCTGAGGCAGAGATGCTTTTATAATTAGATGTACTGAAAAATTTATCCCCAGCTGAAACTTTCTGATGAATTATGAAGGGTATCTTTTTTTTTTTTTTTTTGCTGAGGCAATTGAGGTTAAGTGACTTGACCAGGGTCACACAGCTAGGAAATGTCTGAGACCAGATTTGAACTCAGGTCTTCCTGACTTCAGGGCTGGTGCTCTAACCACTGCGCCACCTAGCTGCCCCTTATGAAGGGTATCTTGATATAGACCATGAAGCATTATACATAATTGTTTTACTTGCAATGATCCAACTATTGCTAATTTTTTAAAAATCTGCCAAATAATAATCATTAAATCTAAAAGGTAAACACATGGTCTTTGTTTCAAACTTTATTATGAAAATAATTCAGTCTTCTCGTCAGGGGTCCCACATAGCATATAACCTTAGATTACATTTATTTGCACTTTTTTGTAAATCATAAGGTTCATCTGCATTATATTATTCCTATTAGCTATACTGAATCCTAGACCAAAGCTGATCTTCCTGTCCTATTAACTCATTTCCACCCACCTCACTTTGACTACTTCTACTTCCCTTTATCCCCTCCTCTCCCAGAATTCTCTGGGTTTTGTGGGGAAAATGCTCATAATCCATTTAGGCTATTGTGTAAATTTCACTGTGATCAGTGTAAACACCAAAAATTAAAGGAAAAGGAAAACTAGTTTTTAGAATACAAGTTGATGAAATGTACAATTGATTGGACAGCAACTAGCAATTTATTGCTTCCCTTCTAATTTTGTCTGCATTCATTTTGTTTGTACAAAAACTTTTTAATTTGATATAGTCAAAATTATCTATTTTGAAATTAATAATGACCTCTAGTTCTTCTTTGGTCACAAATTCCTTCCTCCTCCACAGATCTGAGAGGTAAACCATCCTACATTCTTCTAATTTATTTATAATATCATTCTTTATGTCTAGAACATGAATCCATTTTGACCTTATCTTGGAATACAGTGTTAGGTGTAGGTCAATGCCTAGTTTCTGCCATACTAGTTTCCAACTTTCTCAGCAATTTTTGTCAAATAGTGAATTCTTATCCCAAAAGCTGGGGTCTTTGGTTTTGTCAAATACTAGATTGCTATGGTCATTAACTATTTTGTTCTGTGAACTTAACCTATCCCATTGATCAACTACTCTATTTCTTAGCCAGTACCAAATGGTTTTGATGGCCACTGCTTTATAATATAGTTTTAGATCTTGTACAGCTAGGCCACCTTCATTTACTTTTTTTTTTCATTAATTCCCTTGAAATTCTTGACCTTTTATTCTTCCAGGTGAATTTTGTTGTTACTTTTTCTTGGGAGTTTGATTGGTATAGCACTAAATAAATAAATTAGTTTAGGTAGTATTGTCATCTTTATTATATTCATTCAACCTATCCAAGAGCGCTTGATATTTTTCCGATTGTTTAGATCTAACTTCATTTGTGTGGAAAGTGTTTTGTAGTTTTGCTCATATAGTTCCTCACTTTCCCTTGGCAAATAGATTCCCAAATATCTTACCCTATTGACAGTTATTTTAAATGGAATTTCTCTTTGTATCTCTTGCTGTTAGATTTTGTTAGTGATGTATAAAATGATGATGATTAATATGGATTTATTTTGTATGCTGCAACTTTGCTAAAATTGTAGATTATTTCTAATTGTTTTTAGTTGATTCTCTAGGGTTCTCTAAGTATACCATCATATCATCTTCAAAGAGTGATAATTTGGTTTCCTCGTGATCTATTTTAATTCTTTTCATCTATTTTCTTCTCTTTTTGCCAAAGCTAGCATTTCTAATACAATATTGAATAGTAATGGTGATAGTGGGCAACCTTGTTTCACCCCTGATCTTTTTGGGAATGGTTCCAGTTTATCGCCATTACATATAATGCTTGCTGATGGTTTTAAATAGATGTTGCTGACTATTTTAAGGAAAAGTCCATTTATTCCTATACTCTCTAGTGTTTTTATTAGGAATGAGTGTTGGATTTTATCAAATGCCTTTTCTGCATCTATTGAGATAATCATATGTTTTTTGTTAATTTGGTTACTGATATAATCAATTATGCTAATAGTTTTTCTAATATTGAGCCAGCCCTGCATTCTTGGTATAAATCCTACTTAGTCATGGGACTGACTTTTATTTGAATTCAATTACAATTTATAATTTGATAACCAAAAACTTAAGTTGAAATAAGATGTGTATTATAGTGCCAAATGAGAAGCATATCCTGAAAAAGAATAATGAAAATTATTAGGAGTTAGAAAATAGAGGTTATCAGAAAAAGACAACAGAATGAGAATGAACCAGAAGGAAATAGTAAAGGCTGGAAGGAAAGATTCTCCATAAAGTTTATTGTTTAACTGAAGCCAGGCAATGGATTAGATGTTTTTCAAACTTTTTCACCATCTCCTTAAATAAATCTAACAATAACTTAGGGAATCTGGGTTAGTGACAGTGAGTGAGAAGGGAGAGAAAAGAGGGGGAAAAAGTCAAGAAATTATTTCTGGCCAAGAAAATACTTTTATTTGAAAATTATATGTGAGGTGCAGCTAGGTGGCACAGTGGATAGAGCACCAGCCCTGAAGTCAGGAGGACCTGAGTTCAAATCTGGTCTCAGACACTTAACAATTTCTACCTGTGCGACCCTGGGCATGTTACTTAACCCCAATTGCCTCAGAAAAAAAAAAGAAAGAAAAGAAAAGTATATGTGAGAGCATGTGCTGTGGAGTCTAGATAGCTGTTCGCCCTTTATCTACAATCCAATTCCAAAGGATTTCCAGAAAACCCCTCATGCTCAGGAAACAAACAAACAAAAACAATTTTGGATCATACTCTTCCTTGTAGACAGAGGCAGCTCAAGAAGAAGGCAAGTCTAAGAATATAGTTCATTTTTCAAAAACAATGGCTAGAGAGTGATCTCACTATAGACAATTTTCATGGTCTCTTTGACTAGCTCTGTCCTTTCCTGCTTAATGCTAGACAGGAACCTGCCTGCTGAATGTGGAAGCCCATTTTCAGTTTTGTCCATGGTACTGGATGAAAAGAAGGTAATCCATTTTGTCTGAGTCCATCATCCATGATCAGCATGGACTTTATGGACTGATATATGACTTCTTTCTCCTTAGTGATGATTCAGGGAGATATTGTGCCAAACTTGTCAAAGAAAAAATGGAATATTGTAATGCCAGAGAAAGTGAGGCAAGACAGAGAATAAGTTTTTAATCATTTTAATAGTGGAGAATTTGAGTTAGTGAAGCGAGCTGGCTGAATGGGACTTTTGTCTCAAAACATGCAGCACCCAGCAAATAATTCCAGAAAGTTGTATAGGGCTCCAGCTATCAGGGAAACAAGGGGGGGGGGCAAAGCACTGGGCAAGTGGAAATTCTAGGAAGGACGATAACTTAGTCTTGACAGATTAGGGGTCAAGATAAGAAGGTCGAGCAGGAGACAGAAGTCTGACATGAGATCTTCAAGCATTTGAGATAAGCCATCTGAAGTTTTATGACTTTTTGGAATGTAAGAATGGCCAGAGCATCAAGGCCCCAATTCTCTCACCCCCAATGGGGCAAGGAAGGGGGTGTGTGGCCAACAGGGAAACTGAGACAGAACAATTCAGGGAACTGAGGCAGGGAAACTGAGGTATTATAATTCAAGGAAACTGAAGCAGGGAATCTGAGGTATTACAATATAAAGTTGAAGATCTCACTCTGATGTCTAATTATAGGAAGAGGTGAGCTACTGGAGAAGAATCTACCTACTGGCTATAAAGCAAAAATCTCTAAAATATAAAATTTATAATACTGAGAAAGAGAGTAAGCAGATTAAGGGGATGGGTGTGGGGAGACTCTTAAATGGTCTAATATAGGTGGCAGATAAGTCATTCATAACAAGATCAGAAATTGCTGAGATAAGATTAAAAGCTTTAGTGAACCAGCATAGACTATCTTTATTCCCCAATTATTAGTGAGGTCAGTTATTCCTGTACTAGTTGGGAGAAGCTTCTTCCAGTCTTCATCCACGTGAAAAATGCAATAGAATATTTTGACTGAGTATGCTACAAACATTTCTCAAAATTAATCATTCTAAGAATTGCTTGTGGTACACTCAGCCAAATTAGGCTGCTAGGTGGTGAAGTGGATAGAGGAGTAGGCCTAGAGTTAGGAAGACTCATCTTCCTGACTTTAAATCTGGCCTCAGATTAGCGAGGTGACTCTGAGTAAGTCACAACTCTATTTGCCTCACTTTCTTCATCTGAATTGGAGAAAGGAATATCAAACCATTCCAGTATCTTTGCCAAGAAAACACCAAATGGGGCCATGACAATAAAAAAATAAAATAAAATAAATGAAGTCAAAGAAACAGGCAATTCTCAAAGTCGATTATTGTAGACCAAAGTTTCTTAAATTGTTAGCCACAACCCAACATAGGTTTACTTAACTGAATGTGGGAGTCATGGAGTTATATTTATTTTACATACGTATATATGGTGAAAAATTTTCTCAGGTGAAAAAGGGCAGTAAGGTAAGAAAGATTAAGAAGCCATTCTAAACCATTTTTAAACTATGAGGAGATATCATGTCTTCCTTGGGCAGTCTAGCAGAACCTATGTATCCTTCCCAGCAAAATGTTTTAAATGAATTAAAATATATAGGATCATAAAGGAAATCAATTACATCAAAATTGAAACAACAAAACAAGTTTATGAATTCCATGTCAAGAACTCTTGTATTAAGGCACTTTCAATAGATGTGATGGAAAGAGCCATCCACATCCAGAGAGAAGACTATGAAGACTAAATGCAGATTATAACATAGGATTTTCACCTTTTTTGTTTGTCTTTTTTCTTTCTCATTTTCCCCCCTTTTGACCTGATTTTTCTTTTGCAGCATGATAAATATAGAAACATGTTTAGAAGAATTGCACATGTTTAATCTATATCAGATTACTTGCTGTTTAGGGGAGCGAGGAGGGGAGGAGGGAGGAAGAAAAATTTGCAACACAAGATTTTGCAAGAATGAATGTTTAAAACTATCTTTGCATGCATTTTGGCAAATAAAAGGCTATTTAAAAAAAAAGAAGACATACTAGAGTTTTCCTTGAAAACCACCTGAAACCAAATCTCTGAATGAAGTCTGGAATGCAAGAGCCTCTGAAGAGAGAGAATTAAACTATTATAATTATTCTCAACTCAGGATAAATTGGAAAAACTTCAAGAAAGGTCAGTTTAACTGGAGTAAAAAGAATGCTCATCACAGTTCAGACAGTGTCTGAGAAAGCCAGTGAGAAGGTCTTAATCACATCAGATAAGCAACCAAGACCATCAGTCCTACCTCAGTAGCTGAGTAGATCAGTGAGAAAAACTACCATCCATGCACAAAAGACCAAACATCACCCCAGGAAAACAGGCAACAACACATATGATCAGGCCAGGATATCTCTGGCTGTAAGCAAGGCACCAAACATAAGGGGCCCCAGTGTACAAAGCCAAGGCTCAAAGCTGCACAAGAAGCTTGGGGCAGAGAAGGAGAATGAGAGAAAGAAGGGAGGGAGGCAAGGAGGAATGAAGGGAGGAATAAAGAAAGAAGGAAGGGAAGAGGGAGGGATGAAGGGAATGAGGAAGGAAGGAAGGAAGAAAATGAGCAAGAAAGAGAAAAGAACCTTAATCATAGAAAGCTATTATGGTAATAGGGAAGACCAAAACACCAACTCAGAAGAGGACAAAATGCTCACATGTGAAATTTTAAAGGTGATATGAATTGGTTTAAGCCCAAAGAGCCTTCTTGAAAAGACTCAAAGGATTTTAAAAGGCAAATAAGAGAGGTAGGAAAAAGCTGGAAAAGAAATGAGGAATATTCAAGAGAGAGCCAATAGCTTGGAAAGGGAAGGACAAAAATTGATTGAAGAAAACAATTCTTTAAAAAATACAATTGGCCAAATGCAAAAAAAAATCCACTGAAGAAAACAACACCTTGAAAAGTAGAATTAATCCTACAAAAGCTAACTGAAGAAAATCATAATTTAAAAACTAGAACTGGACAAATGAATGCTAATGACTTTCTGGGACATCAAGAATCAGTCAAACAAACTAAAAAGAATGAAAAACTGGAGGAGGGAAAAATATAATTGGAAAAATTGGGGGGAAAATTAGAAAAAATGACCTGGAAAATAGATCCAAGAGAGACAATTTAAAAATTATTGATCTACCTGAATGTCATAACCAAAAAAAGATCCCAGAAAGAATTTTTCAACAGATGATTAAGGAAAACTGTCCTGATATAGGAGTACCAGAAGGCAAATTAGTCTTTGAAAAAATCCATAGATTACCTCTGGGAAAAGATCCCACAAGAAAAACACCAAAAAATATTGCTGCAAAACTCCAGAACTATGATCTCAAGGGAAAATACTGCAAGGTACCAAAAAAATTCAAGTATCAAGGAGCAACACTCGGAATTACCCAGGATCTAGCAGCTTCCACAATAAAGGATCAGAGGGCCTGGAATACCATATTCCAGAAGACAAAGGACCTGAAGTTACAACCAAGAGTCAACTAGCCCAGTGAGACTGAGTATCATCTTTTGGGTGAGCAGATGGATCTTCAAGGAAGTAAGGGATTTTCAATCATTTCTATGGAAAAGACCACAACAGAAAATTGGATCTTCAGACACAGGATTCAAGAGAAGAAAAGGTCAAGAATATCAAGGGAATTCATGAAAAAATGCAAAGGATAGTGGATTGGAAGTATGAGACCTAAAAAACTATTATAAAGCAGCCATCAAAACCATCTGACAGTAGTACAGAAATAGTGTCATAGATCTGTGGAATAGATTAGATACACAGGACACAATAATCAATGACTATAGTACTCTACTATTTGATAATCCTAAAATGCAGATCCTAGGATAAGAACTCACTATTTGACAAAAAATTGCTGGAAAAACTGGGAAATGATGTCAGAATTTTGACATAGACTACATCTCACATCCCATAGCAAAATAAATTCAATGTGGGTACATAATTTAGGCATGAACCATGAAAATATAAGCAAATTAGGAGAGTAAGGGATAGTTTATATATCAGATCTTTATAGAAGGGAGCAATAACTAGAGAATATTATGAAGTGAAAAATAAATAACTTTGATTACATTAAATTAAGAAGTTTTTGCACAGGACAAAATCAATGCAGCCAAGATGAGAAGGAAAGCAGAAAGCTGGGGAAATTTTGTATAAACAGTGCTTCAGATAAAGGCTTCATTTTTTAAATATATAAAGAGCTGAGTCAAATTGATAAGAATATCAATAGTTAACTCCCCCAATTGATAAATGGTCAAAAGATATGAACAATTTGCAGATGAAGACATGAAAGCCATTTATAGTCATATGAAAAAATGCTCTAAATACTATTGAATAGAGAAATACAAATTAAGACAACTCTGGGGTACCATCTCACACTTATTAAACTAAGATGACATGAAAAGATAATGATAAAAGTTGGAAATGTAGGAAAACTGGGACACTAATGTATTGTTGATGGAGTTGTGGACTAATCCAACCATTCTGGAGAGAAATTTGGAACTATGCCCAAAAGAATATAAAAGTGTGCTTACCTTTTGATCCAGCAGTGCCACTATTGGATCTTTATCCAAAGAATCATAAAAGAAGGAATAAAGATCCACATATACAAAAATGTTTGTAGCAACTCTTTCCAAAGCAAAACTTTCCTAAGGTCATATAGATAGTAGAATAGCAGAGCTGGTGTTCATACTCATGTCCTTTGACTCTAAATGTAGACATAGCATCATCCCTATGCTTTTAGCATGGCCAGGTATGATGAGGGTTTTTTGGTTTCTGAATCCAAAATTACTAATACATAATTTCTTTTCAGAATTCTATATTCCCAAGTTTCAATTGTATAATAATTCAATGAGAGATGTTTCTTTGTTTCAGGTGACTTTCTGGAAAGTTAATTCCTTTATCTCATAGCCAGGTAGCTATGAGAGCAGCAAGCAGGCCCTCTGTCCATCATAACCTTTTTTGTGTTTTCATTCAAGGCTTTTCAATTCCATCCCACTTGCATTTATTGAATGCAACTGAAAGAACTGAACTAATTGACTTGCTGAGATATAATTTTCTTTCTTTTTTGTGTGTAGAAATCTCATGGCTTTGTGGAGAATGAAATGTATTGGGTGTAGAGTTTTTTTAATTTTACAAAAAGACTTTCAGGTAATTCGCAGAAAAGGGAATTTGGCACAACCTAGAAAAGCATACAGAAACAGATTAGATGTGCCTAAAATTTCCCTTTGCAGGCTCATCAGAGGGTTTTTATTTTTTTATGAGTCATTTCTTGCATCATTTTGAGTTCCCTTTAATTTGTGGTTATGTTTGAAATAAAAGATTTTTCACAAAAGATGAATTGAATAGCAAAAATCAAGAAGTAGTATGTAGTGAATTCTCTGCTCTTGGGGCTGCTTCAATGTTTGGGGTTGGAAAAGAGAATAAATATTGATTAAGTACCAACTATATAAAATGGGCTAAACATTTTACAAATATTATTACAGGTACTACCCATCATCTTTGTTAGATGAGCAAACTATTAATCTTTTCTCAATCAGTCGCTCCTAGGAAATAGAGCCTCTCCTACTCCCACCCCCCCAAATGCCCCCAAAAAAGACCGAAGAGACAAGCAAATAAATATAGTCTATAGCTATTCTCAGTAGATCAGACTAAGAAGGAACCTGAGTAGGCACTTCCTATTTGTTTGACCCAGGACTCATCATTTAATCTCTTTTGAGCCTCATTTTCCTCATCTGTAAGTACAATGATGCTTCACAAGGTTGTTACTGATATCAAGAGGAATGATGTATGAATTGCTTTTTATACTTTAAAATAGGCTACAAATGTGAATCATTGCTATTTTTCCTTTTCTGAAATACTCTTTCTCTCTACCCATCTATTGCCGTGTTAGCCTTTTTTAGAGAAATGATGTTCAGGCCATCATGGCTTAGAGGACATAGCTTTGTTCCTTAATTTACATCCGGACATCAAGCTTTAACTTCATTTGAAATGTTATTCAATCATGTTCAGTTCTTCATGACTACATTTGGGGTCCTCCTCCAACTCACTTTACAGATGAGGAACCTGAGGCAAATAGGATTAAGTGACTTGTCTAGAATCACACAGTAAGTATATGAGGTCAAATTTGAGCTCAGATCTTCCTGACTCCAAGTCTAGCACTTTATGCCTTGTACCACAGCTTCAACTCAAGATTTTTTAAACAAACAGCATGGTACAATAGAGAAACTAGGGAATTTGAAATTATGGAATGTAGGTTCAAATCTTGGCTGCTATTTGTAATCCATGTGGCTTTGGGCAAGTCACTTAACACCTCTGGGCCTCAGTTTCTTCACCTGTAAAATAGAGCGGCCTATATCAGTGTTTTTTTAAATGTTTTCCACTCATGACCCCTTTTCACCTGAGAAATTTTTATTTGACCCCAAGCTTATAGATATACAAAATAAGCATACAAATCAAACATTTACTGATAATATCATAATTTCATGATGCTCAGTTATGAGATTTCATTTGGGGTCACAAAGCACAGTTTAAGAAGCTGGTGATTAGATAACTTCTGAGATCAATTCCAGTTCTAGATCTATTCTTTTGTGCCTCAGGAATGTGGAGAGAGAGAAAGAAAGGAGGGGAGAGAGAGGAGAAGAGAAAGAGAAGAGCGGGAGGAGGGAAATGCTTGAGAAAAAAATCTGCCTCATGTCTTCAGCATAGAGTAGTTTGAAGAATAATGTCTAGTTCTAAGACCCATGATGTAAATTGTGGATTTTAGAGGGAGAAAGGTTCTTAATCTATTTTTCCCATCTTAAATACAAGGACATTGCAGCCTAGAGATGTTTAAGGAGCTGGCCTAAAGTCATGAAGTTAATAGTAGAGATAAGACTGCAATTCAAATCTCTTGGATCTACTAATATGCAGTTTTCTATAAATCTGTAAATTAACATATATTTATTAAGTACCATGTCAAATACTATTTGAGATGTTGGAATATTGGAAAAAAATGAAAAATCCTTGAAATCTTGCCTCATGAGGAACATAGATAACTTAGGAAAGCAGAGATATGATTGACAATTTGGAAAATAGATTTCAGGGCTGGCCTGGGCAATGTCCAGCAGAAGGCTGGTGATCTAGGTGTGTAACTCACAAGAGAGATGAAGGATGGGTAAGTAAGTCTGAGGATTATATGCTGTTATTCAATTGTTTTTCAGTCTCATACAAACTCAGGAAGAAGACTATTCATGACTCCAGGTCTAGTGATCTATATTATGTACCACTTTACTGGCCTTGGGGATTATATACTTAAAGATATTTATTGAATCTATGGTATCTTGTGAGCTTTGGCATCAATCACTCAATAAAAATTTATTATTTCCTCTCAAAGGTGGCTAAAGCAGCTCTAAACATATAGTAGGATCTTGTTGAAACAATGGTATGGAAATTGGATATAAAAGGGCTTTTTGAAAGAGTGAATATGATTACTTATTAGGAAGATTATCCTTCAGTTCAGTTTATTAAAAGTATATTAAATCCATAAGTTTGTCTGGAAATAGTTAATGATAGAACACTTAAAGTCAAGAAGAGTGGAGGTAAAAGTCAGCCTCAAACACTTACCTGCTGTGTGACTCTGAACAAGTCACTTAACCCTGTTTGTCTCTGTTTTTTCATCTATAAAATGAGCTGGATAAGGAAATGGTAAACCACTCGAGTATCTTCATCAAGAAAATGTCAAATGGAATCACAAAGAATTGGATACAACTAAAAAAATATTAAAAAATATATATATATATATGCATATGAAAATGCATCAATTCAAGAAATAGAACCAGGGCATTTTAGGTACCTAGATGATTTATGTAGATCATAGAGCAGTCAATCTGAATAATCTTCCAGTAACTGACTGTTTATGATGATCCTCTAAAATGAAAGATTGAAATATGATTAGCTCCATGATCACATAGTCCAAACTTCTGTAGCAATTAATGAGAATCATTAACTAATAGATAGCTGCATATATAGATTTATAATATAGAAGTTGATGTCTTATGGATATCCTCTTAATAAATGGTTATTCAGTCACCCAAACATTGATAATATTTATAACTTTTAAATACTCATTATTCTGAAAGATTATTCTCAACTGATTTGTCTCCACATACAGCAAAAAAGCTACAACCACAGGAAATGATATCCCCAAATAATATTTGTACTAAGATTTCCACTTTACATTTATCATACTAACATATTATATAAAATATAGATATCATACTACACTAAGGTATAGGTACTTGAATCATTTTCTAAAATATTTTGATAACTATACTTTAACATATTTATATTTTATTTTAGTCATTTAAAAGTATTACTTTGAGAAGGGGTCCACAAACTTCATCAGATTACCTGAAGATTCCATAACACATACACACAAAGGATAAGAACTCCTATATGAAAGTTTTCCTATTATTTTAATCATTCCATTTTGATCTCATACTGCTGCATAAAGTTGCATTTTCAGCATAAATTTTGTGAACAGGATCTCTGTTAATATAAACAAAAGGCATTTAGGATAATGAAGTACCAGCTATTGCATCAAGCTCGTTAGAAATGTTACATCTCAAAATGACATCTTAAAAGAGAGACTTCTTCAGCAAAATAATGGAAATCATTATTTGATACAATATATGTGTAATATCTCTTTTTCATAACGTCTGTAGATAAGCCAGTGTAATTAAATGAGGTAAAAATCATCAGAAGACCCTTGTAGATGTAGCCATGCTTATGGCCTCCAATTGTAGATTAAATAAAACTTTAAAATAAAATTTTATTTTTAATACAACTTAATAAAACTCTGTCAATGATTTGCCATTTCAACATAACCTATTTATATGTATAAACTCCAAGTTAGATTTGAAGTCAGGAGGAATTAGTTTGAATTCTGACCACAAATTTACTATCTATGTAAACAAAGATAAGTCAAATAACCTTACAAGATTTTAGTTTATCATCTGTTAAGTGACCCTGGCAACCTTTAATATCCCTTCTATCTATAAATCTATGATCATATAATACAGAAAAGATCAAAAATGAATTTGCATAATTATGAGGTTCGTTTATGTTAAGTGACTTACTTCTGATCACACAGAAGCAGCGGGGTTAGATCTATGTCTTTTTTACTTTAAGTAAAGCACTCTCTCCATTTAGTTGCAGTACTTGATTTAGTGAAACTTAAAAATGAAAATTTTTTAATTATTTAAAAAGATTTTAATGATATTTTTCTGCTTTGTGCTGTTTCTGGCTATTTATAAGATAGCCCTGTTGTCCAGTAGAACACTAGAGAGGCTCTAACTATGCAGCATTCAATCCTCCAACAATCTCTCATTTACTCTGAATTCCATTATGCAAGAATAGTTATTGCAAGAAGAGGGGGAAAATGTATATTGTGGGATTTTTTTAATTGCATATTTCTCATTTAAACATCATCAACTTCATAAATGTTTCTTGAAAAACAAAGTTGTTGAATTGCATTGCTTATTGAATTCATCAGCTATATCTAATTCTCTTAAAGTTTTTTGTCAAAATTTATTTGTGCTTTAATCCATTATTTGTGCTTTAATAAACTTTAAAAGATTATTTTCTCCATCTAGAAACATAGTGTAGGTGATCTCTAAGGTACATTTCCAGCACTAACAATTTACAGATCTATGACAAATAGAACAAATTTATCAATTGTAAAGCTAGCATTTTCACTGTGCCTTAAAATTTGCAAAAAGTACATTATAAAAATATTTTTCATTTTCTCCTCATATAACCCTGATGGGTAGGTTTTATTATTATCCTCATTTTCACAGAAGAGGAAACTGAGGGAAAGAAAAATTAAATGACTTGCCTAAAATCACACAGCAAATTATGATGTGAAAATGGTTTTGAGTTCAGGTCTTGCTGTTTCCAGGTCCAAAATTCTACCCTGCTATGCCAGACTATGCCACATGTATAGAGATAAGTTTAATACCATTACCTCTCCCTCAGTTTCCTCTTCTGCAAATTGAGGTTAATAATAGTCTCAGGAATATTAAATGAGATACAAGTATAAAGCATTTTGTAAACTTAAGTGTCATATAGATGCTATCACTATCATTATTATCATCTTTATGAAAATAACTCCAGTATTTGTATATCCAGCCCCAGATTCTCTCTATTAATTTCTGCTTTTATATCACCAATTATATAATGGATATTTCAAATAAGATATATATATATATATAATGTGTATATTTGTGTATATATATTTATGTGTGTATCCATGCATATCTATGCATATATATTAATACACATACATATATGTACTGTTTTATGTAAATCTGTGTTTTGCCCATATAGTATGTGTGTGTATCCACATGGGTCTGTCTAGAGGTGGCTCACAAGGGGGAAAGAATAGGCATCACTAGGATATCCTTTCTCAACCCTTCTCCTTAGGAGATTAATTCCTTCCTGGAAATAAAGTAGGAGGTTACAACCAGAGGCTGACCTTTTCACTCTTCTCAGAGAGAGAGAGAGGGTACTGGTATAGAATTATATTTTTCTGTTCCTATACATGTTGTTAATCTCGGGGAAATAATTTTTTAGGTTCAATCCATTTTCCTTATTGTTATTCCTTAATGGGAAAAGAGTGCACCAAGCTATAGATCAAAGGTTTACCTCCCTTATCATCAGATGCTATTTCCACAATGAACACACATAACCAAATAACAAATAAACTCATTTCTCCAAGTCAACAGCAAAACAGAAATCAAAGAATGTATACATATGAGAATATATAACAGACAACAACAAATGAATGAATTCTCCCATAAGGAATAAGGTAATTCTGCTCAACTTCCCTTCTCAATAACCTCTAGGGGCTCTCTTGACTTCAGGATAAAATATAAACTCCTCTGGCATTTAAATCACTTCGAAGCTTGGTCTCAACCTTCCTTTCTAACCTTATTGCACCTTCTCCACCATTCTGTCACTGTCTAGCATTAATCTACTCTATTTACACATGATCTAATTTGGTTACTTCTCCAATAGTCCACTCCATCTGGGCTTCTTGATGTTCCTCACCCATAGAACACATATGGAAGACACTTTGTCCTCATCACCATTTATCAGAATTACTTATTTCGTCCAAGGGACAACTCAAGCACCACCTTCTATATAGGCCATTTTTTCTCTGATTCTACCATTTGCTCATTCCTCCCCCACCCACCATACCTCCATTCATCATAACTAATTTTTTTTATTTGTAGAATGTTTAAATTTTTATGTATTGTCTATACCAATTAGAGTGTAAACTGAGAGACAGAGACACAGAGAGAGAGACAGAGAGAGACAAAGAGAGACAGAGAGAGATATGGAGGGAGGAAGGGAGAGAGAGAGAGAGAGAGAGAGAGAGAGAGAGAGAGAGAGAGAGAGAGAGAGAGAAAGAGAGAGAGAGAGATCAAGACTGAAATGGAGATGGAGACAGAGAGGAACAGTGATAGGGAGAATGATGGTAGAAATCTGAATGAAGAAATCTTGAGATGCTCACTAAGATAGGAAGAAATGGGATCCAGAAAAAATTTAGAGCATCTTAGCAAGGAGACAGGTCACTTCCTTCATTACACATTACACACTTGTCTCCCTTTGCAAGAACTGTTTTCACTATTGACTTTGTATTACCAGCATCTATTACAACACCTTTCACTGTTTCTAGAATGGGTTTTACAGTAAAATAGTAATAACTGCTTGCTGATTTTTGATATCTAGAAGAAATAGAGGCAAAATGAGTGATTACATTTTGTTGTCACTCTCCAGATCATCTATTTAAGCAAAGAAGAGATTATCACACTGATAAAAGCATACATTGATTCCACTTTGATCATGGATCATCCCACTCCCAGCAATTCTGAGCTCTGAGACATCAAGCCAAGGTCTCTTCTGAAGTCGTGATCTGCCTCAATACTTCTTAGCAGCTGCTATGTTCAATATCACTGAGCAAACTTGCCACTATGCACTATGAGTAGCATGACACAAACATCCGAGACAGTATGATGGGGAAAATATTCATTATTATAAGAAGCTATTGAACACTACATATACTGTTTGCTTCTACTTTGCTGAACAAGATCATCATCATTTAAATATGCACCCACTGCTTATTCATCTGAACAACCTTCCTCCCCTCAAATACTTGTACATGTACACTGTAGGAGTTGGGATAAAATTGCATAAAAGTTCAACACATAATTAGGAAACACATTTCTCTTACTATTAATTTCATGAATCACTAACATCTCCTGTATCTTAGATAATTAGCCAAATTTAATAATGTGGGTATGGCAGGCCTCCACTGTTGTCAGGAAAGATGATCATCCCTTTGGTTTTTTAATTGAATTAATTTTGAATGCTCCCACTACCATCTGTATGAAATATAAATCCAGCTTTTAAAATAAATACTGAATCTGAACTTTTCTACAAGAAGTAAGAAGTCAGAGGATAATACAAGCTAAGAAAAGAGATAAAATGCACAATTGCTCAGTCTTGTTTTTGGAGGTATATTCTCTGAGAGGCAATCAAGGACAATGATCAGGGAAACAAATTTGGTTTCTTGATCACTATCAGCTATTAACATTGCTTTAGGGATACCATATAATGGAACTGATGAAATATTAGATGAGGATTTATTTGTAGGAATACAAAGTTCCAGCTGATATAGAATATAGTAAGTAGTTTGGCAACTGGCTGGCATAAGTCATAGTATGAATAATACCAGCAGAGCTGTAACTGGGGCTAGGTGGTTATAGCTTTTCTCAAAGGCACCAATAACTAGATGACATATTTCCTCCCCATAACTAAAAATACATCTTGTGATCTGCAACTAACACCATGCTAAATAGCTCTAGAAGCACGTTGCCCTTTCCCACCTCATTGTTACATACCCTACTTGCCATCTCTTCCTATTCTCTGACTCCTCCTAGTGATGTTCAGTGCAAATCACCAAATTGGTTCAGGACATATTTTGAGCCTCCTGTGATTCCTTCAACTGAATTTGCAATAATTATAAGAATTCCTGGTTACAACTCTTGCCATAAGCCATTGCATTTCATGTCCATATTCAAAAATTCAAAAACTATTCTGATCACAGTCTTTTATCATCCTATCTCTTTATACCTTATTACTCTTGAATCTATTCTTCATTCTTACTGTTATCTAATCCCTCCAATCTTTGCTACTTTCCTAGATCATTATCTCTGCTCTGGCTGTATTATCTTCTCATTTCAGGGTAGAAACCTTGATGAACTAGTTCAACTTTACATTATTTTTACTCACAAATACTTTCTCCCTTAGTTTATTGCCACTCACGCTTTTATAAACTACAACTATGTATTGCTTCTCCTATCCATTTCTTTTATTCCTATAGTCCTGATACTTAACAGATATAAGTTACAAAGTTATTCTGACTGAGTCCATTATAAATCATCTAATTTCAATTGTGCCGTCTCTATAGCAAAGCAATCCTTCTATTCCTCCCTCATTGATTTTTTTAATCCTATTTTACACAGAAACTGTTACATATCTTCTTTTCTTTCCTCACCTTATAGTTGAGCACTTTGTTTCATTCTTCAATGAAAAAAAATTGAGTTCATCATTATGAGCTACCTCTTCTGTCCGTCTTCTCATCTCACATTCCCCTGACATTATCCCCACTAAATCCTCCTTTCTATACTCTTTGATAAAGGAAGTGACCTTGATAACATCATTTAAATCTTCAATTGATCTCATCTACTCCTTTCTTTTCCAATGTTTTTTGGAAATTTCTTCATCCATATTTCTCCCACCATCCAGTCTTCCTGTGTGTCTTCATGTGTCTCTTTTTGTCAGTCTTTCTGTCTCTTTGTATTTCTTTTTGTTTCTCTCTGTCTTTCTCTCTTCCTCTGTCTCTGTCTTAGTTTGTCTCTGTCCTCCTCTATCTCCTCTATTTCCCTCCCTCCTCTCCTCCTTTCCTTCCTCCTTCCCTCCCTTCTTCCTCTTTTCTCTCTTTCTCTCCCTCTTCAATTTTAATTTTTTCCTTCCCTGCTGCTTACAAACACTCCATCTTCCTATTCTTCCTAACATGTAGCTATCATTTTATGTTTCAGCACCATCTTAGTCAAACTCCTTGAAGAAGTTGCATATAATTAGTATTTTCATTTCCTCTCCCTCTTCTAAACTCTTTACAACTGACATAATAATCCAACTGAATCTCTCATGCCTCAAGTTATCACTTTCCTCAACTGCCAATCCTAATTTTCCCCTCAGTTTTCATACTCCATTTTCTCTCTTATTGGATTTGATGTGGCTGACAATGTTCTCATTCATATACTCTCCTCTCTGGGTTTTTAGTTCTTCTCTTCTCTACCGAATCACTTCTCCTCAATCTTCCTTGCTGAGTCTTCATCAATAGAATAAGCTTTGAATGTAACCCATACCTCTATCCTGTCCCATCTTATCTTTTCTCTCTATTTTTTCTTACTTAATGATCCTTTCATTTCCCAAAGTTCAGTTATCATCTCTGTGCAAATGATTCCCAGGGTATCTATATATTCAACCCTGGCCTACTCAAACTTGCATCACCAACTGCCTACTGAATATTTCAATTTGAACATCCCTTAGATATCTCAACTTTAGCATATGCAAAAAGGAACCCATCATTTTCCCAACAAAACTCCTTTCTTTTCTGAATTCCCCCATTACTGTTGAGGATACTGCTATCCTTCCATCATCCAGGTTTCAAAACACTATGTCATTCATAATTTCTTATTCATATCTGATGAAGTGCCAAATCTTGTCATTTTTATCTCTTGTATGTGTCTCGCTCTCTATAGTCAGTTACAACCCTAGTGGAGGCCCTAATCATCTTTTGCTGAATTATTGCAATAATCTGTTAATTGGTCTCCCTATCTCAAGTCTCTCCTTCTAATTCATCCTCCATATACCTGACAAAATGATTTTCCTAAAGCACAGGTCTAATCATGTCACCTCCATTACTCAATAAATTCCACCAGATCTTATTATCTTCAATAGCAAATACTAACAGAAGTTTAACTATTAAAGTACTTTATAACTAGACCTCTTCCAATCTTTCCAGTCTATATTAACATTTCTCCCTTTTCTCCTTTCTATGTAATCTTATGATCCATCCAAGCCAATCTACTCGCCCTTCTTCACCAGTGGTACTTCATCTCCCATTTTAGCTCTTTGTACTAGCTACCTCCCATTCCTATAATGTTCTCCCTCCTCAATTTTGCTGATTAGAATCCTGGCTTCCTTCAAGACTCTATTTAAGAATAACCTTCTGCCAAAGACCATTTCTGAGCATGCCTTTCCCTCAAAAGTAATCTTAGCTACTTTGTATGTGTCTTCAACAGAATGTCCTAAGTCTCTTAATGCAGTTTCTAGCTTTATTAGATTAAGACTTCTGGGCTACCCTTTATATATTTATATAATGTGTATATGTTTTCTCTCCCATTTGAGTACAAGCTTCAGGACAGGGGCTGTTTGAATTTTTTTTTGTATCCTTAGCACTTCTTAAGTGTATATTACATATTCACTAATTGATTGACTCTGAATGTCTGTGCTCTTTATTTGCACTGACTTCCCATGTTTCCTGGTGCATTCAAATTGTTAACTTTATTTCCAGTACCACTAATCTGTGTAGCCCTGACTGTTCCTAATGTGACAGTGTGAGTACTGAGTAGAGACAGGGTGTCACTTGTACAGCAATGCCATAGACTCTATCTGTAGAAAACAAAAAGGAGAAAGGAAAGAGGGGCTCAGGTAAGATGAGGGAAACATATGCATTAAAGGAAAGTGAGAAAGGAAGAGGAAAGCAAGAAGAGAGGAAAGAAAAGGAGTAATAGCCTGGCATAGTAGAAGCAGCATTGAACTTGGGAGTCAGGAAGATGTGTATATATTAAAATCCTGCTTCAGATGCTTATTTGTATTTCCCCTTGGGCAAATCACCTGTCCTCAAGATCAGGATAACTGTCAGGGTTACTAAGAAGACAGAAAAATGTAAACTTTATGGAATATGCTGATGTTTGAAATTACTATAAATGGGGAAAAGGAGAGATGGGGAGAGAAGAAAGGGATGACCAATGTGGACAATGATAAAGTAAATGGCATAGAAAATTTCTTAGTTGCCACTCAGGAACACAAATGCAAGAAGTTGTTCTATATGATACAGGTCAAAATTAATTTAATAAGAAGAATTCAGGTTATGTATCATTTTAAGGTTTATGAACCATTTCCCTCATATTATAATACAAGTAGTACAAATATTTCCTTTTTATGAATGTGGAAAGTGAGGTTCAGAGAAATTAGTGACTTATCGTGGGCCACACAACTAGAATGTATAATAGCTGTGAATTGCATCCAACTCCGAAACTATTGTTCTTACCAGTAAGTACAGCCTATCTAGGCAAGATTTCCCTTCTTTAAATATATTTATAAAACATAGATCTTTTCTCACTATAAATCCCCAGATTTAGAAAAAAATGTATTAAAATAAAAAGCTATTATCTCAAAAACTACCTGATTATTTAAAGAATAAAAACATGACTACTACCTAATGCTGGTTTCAGTGAATTGTTTTAGACAAACATGGCAAGTTTTCCTGTGAGCTCCTGCCATTTCTGAAATACATCCCTTTGTATTGACATACATTTTTCTTTCCTTTGTATTTAAAGACATGTGAAATATGAAATACAGAAGAAAATTAGAACCATGAGAGGGGAATAACAAACCCATTGACAATACTGCCACAATGGATAAGATAGTTATGTCCAGAATGACCCTTTCAGTATGATTATCTATCACTGTGATAATCACCAGTTTTTTTGTGTGAAGGCCAAATCTTAGCTAACTTCTTTGTTTGAAGCAGAGATACAAGGATGCCTTCTAAAACTACAAAAGTCAGCATTCCCATTGGGAGTCTAGTATGGATCACAGATATATTCTAAAGACTGAGGATTAATAACTGATAAGACAAACTTACTATCTGCTTTTGTCTCCTATTAATAAAGTATACTGAGTCTTAAAAAAGAATTTCTAATACACAAGAGCTAGGTGGTGTAGTAGATGGGGCACTGAACTTAGAATTAGGAAGACCCATTTTCATGAGTTCAAATCTAGCCTCAGATAATTATTAGCTATGTGACCCTAAGCAAATCACTTAACCCTATTCTACCCCAGTTCCCTCATCTGTAAAATGAGGTGGAGAAGGAGATATGGTAAATCAATTTAGTATCTTTGCCAAGAAAAGCCAAAAATGGAGTCCTGGAAAGCAGAACACAGCTGAACAATAAATGATTCCTTTTTCTAGTTCTTTCACCATCTAGAGAAAGTGGGGAGGTCAAGAGGTCACTGGATCCTCCATGGAGTATTTTTTAAAGGGGGCATTTATTTTCTGTGTAATAATAAAATGCTCATGGCCACAGTTTTGATCATCTGTGGAAAATAATAACTATAGGGGACTATTAATGGAAAGACAAGACCTAAAAACTGAGAATGGGGAAAATGAGAGAAAAGATTACAGATTTTCTTATTTTAGTGATTTTAGAGTATATTATATAGCATACTGTTAGATGTATATTGAATGTATATTGAATAACCACGCTCACTGGTTAGCTAATTATTCAAATGATACCCTTCTTTTCTTTTAAACTTAAAGAAAGCAGGATAACAAATCTGGTACATGCTACCGTGCTTTTGTGGTATCTATGAGAAATTATTATTAGTAACCAATATCTTTTTTTTTTGTTTTGTTTTGTTTTTTGTTTTTTTGCTTTTTTGCTGAGGCAATTGGGGTTAAGTGACTTGCCCAGGGTCACACAGCTAGGAAGTGTCTGAGACCAGATTTGAACTCAGGTCCTCCTGACTTCAGGGCTGGTGCTCTAACCACTGCGCCACCTAGCTGCCCCT
>JAJPUD010000914.1:118000-144452 GCA_023553655.1 Myrmecobius fasciatus
AACTGGTTTGAGACAATTCTTTGTTGCAGAGAGCCATGTCCATCAGAATTGATCATCATGTAATATTGTTGTTGCTGTGTATGATGATCTCCTGGTTCTGCTCATTTCACTCAGCATCAGTTCATGCAAGTCCCCCCAGGCCTCTCTGAAATCGTCCTGCTGGTCATTTCTTACAGAGCAATAATATTCCATAACATTCATATACCATAATTTATTCAGCCACTCTCCAATTGATGGGCATCCCTTCAGTTTCCATTTTCTAGCCACTACAAAAAGGGCTGCCAAAAACATTCTTGCACAGGTGGGTCCCTTTCCCTCCTCTAAGATCTCTTTAGGATATAGGCCCAGTAGAAACACTGCTGGGTCTAAGGGTATGCACAGTTTGACAACTTTTTGAGCATAGCTCCAAATTGTTCTCCAGAATGGTTGGATCCATTCATAGTTCCACCAACAATGTATTAGTGTCCCAGTTTTCCCACATCCCCTCCAACATTCATCGTTATCTTTTCCTGTCATTTTAGCCAATCTGACAGGTGTGTAGTGGTACCTCAGAGTTACCTTAATTTGCATTTCTCTGATCAATAGTGATTTGGAGCAACTTTTCATATGACTAGAGATGGTTTTAATTTCATCATCTGAAAATTGTCTGTTCATATCCCTTGACCACTTATCTATTGAAGAGTGGCTTGAATTCTTATACATATGAGACAATTCTCTATATATTTTAGAAATGAGGCCTTTATCAGAACCATTAATTGTAAAGATGATTTCCCAATTTGATGCTTCCCTCCTAATCTTGTCTGCATTTGTTTTGTTTGTACAGAAACTTTTTAACTTAATATAATCAAAATTATCCATCTGGTGTTCAATTAGGAGTTCCAGGTCTTCTTTGGACATAAATTTATTCCATCTCCACAGGTCTGAGAGATAAACTATATTACGTTCCTCTAACTTGCTTACAAAGTCCCTCTTTATATCTAGATCATGAGCCCATTTAGATCTTATCTTGGTATGTGGTGTTAGGTATGGGTCAAGCCCTAATTTCTTCCACACTAGTTTCCAATTTTCCCAGCAGTTTTTGCCGAATAATGAGTATTTATCCCAAAAGCTGGGGTCTTTGGGTTTATCGAATACTAGATTGTTAAGGTTATTGCCTAGGTTGTCCTGATAACCTATCCTGTGCCACTGATGGATTGTTCTATTTCTTAGCCAGTACCAAATGGTTTTGATGACCGCTGCTTTATAATATAGTTTTAGATCTGGTACAGCGAGGCCACCTTCATCTGCCTTTTTTTCATTAATCCCCTTGAAATCCTTGACATTTGTTCTTCCAAATGAACTTTGCTACTATTTTTTCTAGATCTCTAAAATAATTTCTTGGCAGTTTGATTGGTATGGCAATAAATAAGTAGATTAGTTTGGGTAGTATTGTCATTTTTATTATGTTCACTCTGCCTACCCATGAGCACTTAATATTTTTCCAATTGATTAGGTCTGATTTTATTTGTGTGGAAAGTGTTTTGTAGTTTAGTTCATATAGTTTCTGACTTTTCCTTGGCAGATAGATTCCCAAATATTTTATCCTATCTTCTCATATTTGGAATGGAATTTCTTTTTGTATCTCTTGCTGCTGAACTTTGTTGGTAATATATAAAAATGCTGATGATTTATGTGGATTAATTTTGAATCCTGCCACTTTGCTAAAGTTGTGAATTGATTCTAGTAGTTTTTTAGTTGAGTCTCTAGGGTTCTCTAAGTATACCATCATGTCATCTGCAAAGAGTGATAATTTGGTTTGTTCATTACCTACTCTGATTCCTTTTATCTCTTTTTCTTCTCTTATTGCTAAAGCTAACATTTCTAATACAATATTAAATAGTAATGGTGACAGTGGGCAGCCTTGTTTCACTCCTGATCTTATAAGGAATGGTTTTAGTTTGTCTCAATTACATATGATGTCTGCTGATGGTTTTAAATAGATGCTACTGATCATTTTAAGGAAAAGCCCATTTATTCCTATACTTTCTAGTGTTTTTAATAGGAAAGGGTGTTGGATTTTATCAAATGCTTTTTCTGCATCTATTGAGATAATAATATGGTTTTTTAAGTTGGGTTATTAATATAATTGATTATGCTGATAGTTTTCCTAATATTGAATCAGCCCTGCATCCCTGGTATAAATCCTACTTGGTCATAGTGTACTATCCTGGGGATGACTTTATGCTATCTCATTGCTAATATCTTATTTAAAATTTTTGCATCAATATTCATTAGGGACATTGGTCTATAGTTTTCTTTCTCTGTTTTCACCCTACCTGGTTTAGCTATCAGCACCATATCGGTCTCATAGAAGGATTCTGGCAGTATACCTTCTGTCCCTATTTTCTCAAATAGTTTGTGTAGTATTGGAATTAATTGTTCTTTGAATGTTTGGTAGAATTCACATGTAAATCCATCTGGCCCTGGAGATTTTTTCTTAGGGAGTTGGTTAATAGCTTGTTCTATTTCTTTTTCTGATATGGGGCTATTTAAATAATTTATATCCTCTTCTGTTAACCTGGGCAATCTATATTTTTGTAGACATTGCTCCATTTCATTTAGATTATCAAACTTACTGGCATAAAGTTGGGCAAAGTAACTCCTAATTATTGCTCTAATTTCCTCTTCATTGGAGGAAAGTTCTCCCTTATCATTCTTGAGACTAACAATTTGATTTTCCTCTTTCCTTTTTCTTATCAAATTAACTAAAGGCTTATCTATTTTATTGGTTTTTTCGTAGAAACAACTCTTAGTTTTATTTATTAACTCAATAGTTTTCTTATTTTCAACTTTATTAATTTCTCCTTTTACTTTTAGAATTTCCAATTTGGTATTTAATTAAGGGTTTTTAATTTGTTCTTTTTCTAGTTTTTTTAATAATAAGCCCAATTTGTTGATCTTTTCTTTCTCTATTTTATGCAAGTAAGCATCTAGAGATATAAAATTGCCCCTTATAACTGCTTTGGCCGTATCCCATAAATTTTGGTATGTTGTCTCCTTATTGTCATTCTCCTGGATGAAATTATTGATTGTGTCTATGATTTGCTCTTTCACCCATTCATTCTTCAGGATTAGATTATTAATTTCCAATTAACTTTTGGTCTATTTTCTCCTGGCCTTATATTGCATGTGATTTTTATTGCATCATGATCTGAAAAGGATGCATTTACTATTTCTGCCTTTCTGCATTTGATTTTGAGGTTTTTATGCCCTAACACATGATCCATTTTTGTATAGGTTCCATGGACTGCTGAGAAAAAAGTAAACTCCCTACTGTCTCCATTCAACTTTCTCCATAGATCTATCATACCTAGCTTTTCTAACAATTGGTTTATCTCCCTAGTTTCTTTCTTGTTAATTTTGTGGTTTGATTTATCTAATTCTGAGAGAGCAAGGTTGAGATCCCCCACTAGTATAGTTTGGCTATCTATTTCTTCTTGCATCTCTCTTAATTTCTCCCCTAGGAATTTGGATGCTATTGCACTTGGTGCATATATATTTAGTATTGATATTGCTACATTATCTATGGTACCCTTTAATAAAATATAGTTTCCTTCCTTATCTCTTTTGATTAGATCTATCTTGGCTTTTACTTGATCTGAGATAAGGATTGCTACCCCTGCTTTTTTTTGTTCACCTGAAGCATAATAGGTCCTGCTCCAGCCTTTTACCTTCATCCTATATGTGTCACTATGTTTTAGATGTGTTTCTTGTAGACAACATATTGTGGGATTCTGGTTTTTAATCCAGTCTGATATCTGCTTCCGCTTTATGGGAGAGTTCATCCCATTCACATTCACAGTTAGAATAACTAATTCTTTATTTCCTGCCATCTTATTTACCCAAGTTATGTTTTCCCCTTTCCTTTCTCCTTTCTCCCTTCCCCCCTCCTCAGTACTTTGCTTTTGATGACCCCTTCCCCCAAACAATACTCCACCCTTTAGATCCCCTCCCCCTGTTTTACTCCTTTCCCCTGATTCTTCTATTTTCCCTTCTATTAGTTTGTCCCTTACTTTTCCTCCTTTCCCTCCCACTTCCCTCTAGCAACAAACAAGTTTCTATGTGAAATCAAATGTCTGATATACACTTTTAGAGCCCAACCTGATGAGAGTAAGATTTACACAATGCTCATCTCCCTCCCCTCTTTCTCTCAATTATATTAGGTTTTCTTTGCCTCTTGAAGTGATTTTACCTTGTTTTTACCTCCTTTTTTTAGATCTTATTTTACCACTTTTTCTCTCTTTTCCCCAGTATGACAACCTTTCCCCCTCTAGTTCTCTTTTTCATATTATCAAAGTAATATCTAGTTAATTATACCCCCAAACTTTAAGTATCCCCATAGTAGAAATAAAGTTCTCAAGAGTCCTTTCCTTTTTACCTTTTTATGCATCTCTTGAGTTCTGTGTTTGGATGTCGAATTTTTTGTTCAGATCCGGTCTTTTCATTAGAAATAGGTGAAATTCACCTATATCATTGAATGACCATCTTCTTCCCTGGAGGATAATGCTCATTCTAGCTGGATAAATTATTCTTGGCTGTAATCCAAGTTCCTTTGCCCTTTGGAATATCTGGTTCCCGGCCCTTCCATCCTTCAATGTGGAGGCTGACAAATTGTGTGTGATTCTAATTATTCATCCTCGGTATTTGAATTGTTTCTTTCTAGCTGCTAGCAGAATCTGTTCCTTGGTGTTATATTCCTGAAATTTAGCCAAGATATTCCTTGGGGTTTTAATTTTGGGGTCTCTTTCAGGAGGTGATCGGTGAATTCTTTCAATGGTGATTTTGCCTTTTGATTCTACAATCTCAGGGCAGTTTTCTTTCAGGATTTCCTGGAAGCTAGTGTTTAGATTCTTTTTTTCATCATGGTTTTCAGGAAGTCCAATAATCCTTAGATTGTCTCTCCTAGATCTATTTTCCAAGTCAGTTGTTTTTCCTAGGAGATATTTCATATTTTCTTCTAATTTTTCATTTTTTTGTTTTTGTTTGATTGATTCTTGAAGTCTTATTGAGTCATTCATTTGCATTTGTTCAATTATTATTTTTAAAGTGTTGTTTTCTTCAGTTACCTTTTTAAGCTCCTTTTGTAACTGGCCAATTGAATTTTTTTGTTCATTGCACTCTTCTTCCACTTCACTAATTTTATTTTTCAATAACTTGGTGTCTTTTTCATATCTCTTTTGCAGGGCATCATATCCTTCTTGCACTGATTTCAGTTTATTTTCCCATTTATCCTCCAGCTCTCTTTTGAGGTTCTTTATGCAATCTTCCAGAAAGGCCTTTTGAAAAAGTGACCAGTGATGGTCTTTAATACCTTCTTCTGGTATTTTGTCTAAAGGAACTTCAGGATCTGGGGTCATGGCTTCTTTGTCTTGATAAAAGCTGTCTATGGTGAGAGCTCTCTTTTGCTTCTTCATTTTTTTTAGACAGCGTGGATATCTCTTTAAGATAGGGGAAAAAACCGGAGGCTGAAAGGCAGCTGAAGATCTTTGCCCTGGGGCACTTTGGCAAATTAACTTAAGGTCCTGGGCTGGTGGGGGCTAGGACTAAGTCCGAATTACTCCTTAAACAAGGCAAGTCTGCCAGAACACCTGCCCCCAATCAGGGCAGAGTGTCCCGAGTGCCTCAGATAAACTCCAGGTGTTTGGAATTTGGAGTTTGGAATTTCTGCCACGATGAGCTGAGCTGAGTCCCACCCTCACTTTTGGCCTACACAGGAGTCCTCTATTTATCTCTCTGTCCGAGTTAGACAAACCTGATATGAAATTCTTCAGAAAACAGTGTCCAAATATTTCTGAGTTCGTTGACTTGAAGATCAGTTCAGAGGCTTATTTTATTGTTGATTTGAGAGAAGATCGGAGGAGAGGCAGAGAGTCACCTTTTCACTCCGCCATCTTGGCTCCTACCTTATCCAATATTACAAGGAATTTACTCTAAAAAGCCCATTACTACTCTTCTACTCAAGCTTGAATAGACTGTCCCTCTACTGAAAAGCTGAGATTGATCTGAGATACCTTCTCTGTCAAAGGGTGACATGATATCACTTGCAGCCCCTCATTGAAAACTTATTCTTCAAAGGGTATATAAACTGTGAGCACAGAAGTGTATGATTGTCTTTGGCCTAAGAGAGACAGCCTTTTATTAATAACCTTCTGGCTTATTAATAAAATGATTAAATTACCCAGATAAATTGTATCAAACCTTTTTAATCATCACACATCTTAAATGTCACTTGGGAAACCCACCTCTTATATCCCCCTGCCTGCACTCACTGTCACAAACATAGCTTAATTAATTTGTAAGAGTGGGTGTTGATTGAGTAAATCATTAAAATTATGCCACCCCATCAGAAAAGTCTTAGTCAGTCTCAAGTATATGATTTAAATTCAATCGAATAATCAATTATAGGCTTTAAATTAAATGAGAAAAGTCCTTGAATAAACTATAATGATGTTGCACAGAAATCATTTTCTGATTGTCTAAGGAAACTTGGTTGTGACCTGGAGATTGTTTATAAAATAAATTAGGATATTTTCCCAGACCTTTTACGAAGGAAAAAGATTTTAAAACCTGAAAAAATAAATAATTATATCTTGGCAAATCTTTTCTTCAACTATTATTCCTTCTTTTATTTTCTGTGGAAGCTTCATACTTTCCTATTTTCTCCATTTTAATTACTTTGGTATTAATATCTGAGATTAATTTTGAATACCTATTTTTTTCTCTTTCTTTATCTTTTGACACTGTAGTACTTTTGCTTGAGAAACAGGTAAGGATTACACAGGATATAAGACTTTGCACTTGCATGATCCCCTTCACCCACCTAGAATTGGTTTAAGCAAATGCTTGTCCACCATCTCTCTAAATTGCTATGTAGTGTCCTCCAACTATAGCAATTCTTCCACTGATCCCTCCAGGTAAATAGAGGTACAGAAAGGTGAGGAACAATAGCAGATTTGTCTCTGTAAAGAAACAGCTTCAGTAAAAGTCTTAGCTGAAAAGCACAATTATTTTCTTGTAAATTACCACCCTCAGAGTTGATGATGGATGGATGTCTCTTATCTGTGCTTCATTTGCTAGATGTGTTCATGAATTTCATCAATACTAAAGACTAGTGACTGAGTGATTTTTTTTTTACCATTTTGGGGGAAACTTCATTTGAAAGAATTCAACAAAATATCAGGAGTTCACAGCATTGGCCATTTTAACCAGGGATTCAGCAAAAGCCACTTAGCCTCCTTGGGGTTTCCCCCCTATTTCATGCTAATCCTTTCAAAAGTATTTTTATAATCCTAACACCCCAAGTTGCCCTTTTGCTGTTATGAAATTGTATAAACCACATCAAGGAAAGCCTATCTTTGAGAAGTGCCTAAGTGGCACATTATAAACTGTGCAGCTCCCACAGAGCAATTTAAAATGATGAATATCCTTTTCAAACATCCTTTTCAAAATTGCACATGGACTTCAGCCAGTCACAAGACAGAGATGTGGAGGATGCATTAAACAACCCATCTGCTCCTCACATCGCTCATCATTGATTTATAACCCACAGTAAGTCATTTGGCCAACACAAACAGAGCTGATGAGACAAGTGCACCAGGGACCAGCTGAGCCTTTTAGGCAGTGTTTTCCACTAAGTGACATGTCTGTGGCACTAATATTTTCCTCCAACTTGCACCTAGAGGTGTTCAAGTGCTTTTCTGAAGGGAGTCTTCTGGTGACTCTTTACCTCTCTTGCAGCTCTTGAGGAAATATGTAGGAGCTATCTAATGAACCAGAGACTAAAAACGCTCTACTATGGTGAATTATGTCTCTCTTTCTTGTGCAAAGCACAAGAAGGATATTAGTTCCTGTATCTTCCTATCACCTACCCTATTAATTAAATCTCTTTGTGTGGTCCTTTGCTAGGTTGGATTGGCAGCTTCTTTCTTTGCGGAAAGCCAGGAGAGGACACTGCTTATTATAGGAAATGAAAGAGAGAAGGGCAGAAGATTCATACAAGCAACTCACAGAAATGACTATTGTTTGCAACTTTGATCTCAAAGTCCTCAAACACTGCCTCTTCCACCATCACTCTCCAATAGAGAGATACATGGCCGACAATGGAATTTGTAAAAATTCATGTCTGGTGGAGTTTGCTTTTGATCCCCCTTCACCCCTTTAGGATACCCCTAGAGAAATCATTGTGCTAACCTACCTTTTTAAGGCCCCTTTTGTCTAAGACCTGCCATGGCTAGCCTAAAGCACTCATGTTGCCACCTTTCTTCCTAAGCATTTGATCTCCCACTGAGTGGATACTCAATTGTGGCCTCATGTCTTGACATTCCCCCTAATTCCTTTTCCCACTATTCTCATCATGCACACAACTAATATTAATCCCTCAATGTTATGGTTTTCAAAAATTGGTATCACTGTGAGGGGTAATGGGAGGGAGGGATAACAGAACACAGAACATGATACAACCACCTGCCATAAATGTCCTTGTACAACCCCTGTCTACATTCTGGGACTGCCCCAGGTCTTTAAGAATCTCCCCTGCCCCTTACTTTTTCACTTAGTAATAAACACATTTCTCTTACTCTGCACCCTCATACAAGAACACTGATAAGTAAAGAAGAGAAGAGCAGCCAGTATAATAAAGGGCTATAAGTCCACTTCATATAAAGATGAGTTGAAAAAAATTATATTTAACCTAGGGAAGAAAAGATTGAATGAGAGAGGTAGGGAAGAACACAGTAGGTATCTTTAAGCATTAGAAGAGCTATTTGATCCTGGGGGGCAGAACTGAAAGTATATAAATCATAAAGGGATCAGTTTATTCTTGAACATATCTTTTATACCATTACCTATGTGCATGTCTGTGTGTAATATATTAGTAATATATTACAGTCGCTTCAGACTCATCACGCATGATTCTATTGCTATTTCTATAACTTCAGATTCTTCTAAGCATAGCAAGTGTTTAATAAATGTTTGTTGGACTTAGTTAAACTGAATTGCTCAAGATACACAATTAATTGAGTAAATCTAGGGTATCATTCCTCAAACCCAAGGCTCTGACTCCCAATTCAGTTCTCTTTTTATTAAACCATGTTATCCCACTTATATCCTGACATATTTATTTTTGTCTTATTCCTTTTATTAGATTGTAAATTGCTTAAGGAAAAAATCTATTATTCACTTTTGTATTCCCCATGGTTCTAAAAAATAAATGACACTATGTAAATTTTATTGAATTGAATTATAACTTTATGGCTAAGAAAAAACTGGAAAGTGGACAAATGTATTTCTGTGCATTGATCATATGTATGGAAAGATGGAAGGAAAAGAGCTTAGAAAAATACTTAGCAAAGAGTAAAATTTCCTGGACCCCTGCCTAAAAACCTTCAAGTCTTTTAAAAAAAAGAGTCTGAAATTCACAAAATTGCTTGGAAAAATGCTACCATTTAAAGAATTTCCATACGAGTAAAATTAAGAACTAAAATCATCTGCTTAATCTCAATCTGAAATATCAAGATAACTGAGATAAAAAATATTCTGCTTTTGTCATCCAGGAATTGATTTAGTAATACATTATGCCATGAAATGTCAATGTGCAATAAAGGAATCTTTGTAGCACTACCAAAAGAAAGATCACAGCAATTAACGAAACCACCAGATTAAGGTGAAATACAGTGCCTCACATAAACATAGTTTTATTTTATTTTTTTATTTTTTTATTTTTTTATTTCCCTTCTAGGGTTTTCCTTGTAATTAATCTTGGCATCCTGGAATATTTCCAAACTGGACTGTGTGCTGTTACTATTGCTATGTAATGCTGTAAGGATCTATTCTGTATATGTGTATCCTTACTCAGCTCATGTCTATGGACATTTTTTTTATTTATTTTAATTATTTACTTTAAAGATGGGAAAACTGAGATCCCAGAAAAATGACTTGCCTTAAGTCTTACAAAATAAGTAATAGAGATTAAGGCTCAGAAAGGTTAAAAGAGGAAAGGCATGAGGATGGATGAGTCTACCTCAGTAAGTTGGCCTATATCTTTAAAAGAAGTTAGCAAATACCCATCATCAAAGAAAAGATAAATGGGAGGAGGCCTGAAGGGTGCAGGGCAAGGAACACTTTTGACAGACCTCCCAGATCCCAGATCTTGATCCCTTATAGAAAAGTATGGAAATGAGTTCCTTCCCCATTGCAACCAAGTGTGTAGGAAAGAGAGGTTTGGAATTGTAATGATCATAAGCAGAAGAGACTGTGCCAAAACCAAGTATAGGTCATGCTTCTAATTAGCTCAACTGCCAATTTTGAAGTTTGCATGCTAAACAGGCAATTCCTTGGTCTCTATAAACTTCAAGTTTCCTTCCCCTACCCTAAAAATTGTTTGCTATAAAGATTAACCTACAGATCACCAGCCCAATTGAATTATAGTCAATTTCAGTTCAACCTATGATCTTATGATCTCAGGAACCCTAAAATATCTGTTCTAGGATGATCTCAGCCTTGCACTGGAAAGCCTACCCTCTGCAGCTAGAGAAGGTACAAACACTGTAAGATCATTGTGGAAAGAGATTCCAGGAAAAAGGAGTAAGAAAGCTGTTTCCCAACTCTACAACAGGATCCTGGAGTTCAAAAGGAAATTCCTTAAAGACATAAATACATGGTAAATAAAGACGCTAAAGTATATACAGCAACAGTTATCCACAGGGCTTGCCATGCCAGTCTCCTTGATTTATATGGATTGCTGTATTGATCAGCAAGACCTGGCGGCAGCACTAACTTAGATTTGTTTTCTGATGGTCTGGTTTTTTTCTGACTGTCCATAGACATGAGCTGAGCAAGGATACACATATACAGAACAGATCCTTACAGTATTACATAGCAATAGTAACAGCACACAGTCCAGTTTGGAAATATTCCAGGATGCCAAGATTAATTACAAGGAAAACCCTAGAAGGGAAATTCAAAGAGCAGAGCTTCTAGGACTAAATTTCACAGGACAAAATGCTATAACGCAATGAACAGAAAGAGGGCTATATCCCTCATTCAGATACAGTGAGTGGTTCCCCTATTTCTGATAGGGGAAAGAGAAAAAATATCTCTGGATAATTAAGACATGGGTTATGAGAAGAGACCATGGGGTAGGTTCTCACCTGCAGTGAAACACCCTGCTCCCTCTTCACCCCCAAGTCTTTCTGCTTCCTTACCACCTCTCTCCATCCCCACCCCGAGTTCCTCCACAACCTGCTTTTTTCCAGATGGGGTTTTATTGGCAAACGCCTCTATATTCTCTGGGCTTTTCCAACCTGGGAGTGGATAAAAGAAAGATTCCCCCCCCCCCCCTTCCCCGCCACAGCTTCCTACCGTTCCCCAGATCAGAGACACTGCTAGGTGAGCCCAGCCCAGTCCCTAGCAGTGTGGGAGCCTGACACAGTGTAGAAGGACCTAGCAAAGAGGGGGAGCATTGAAGTTCAGGGCCATTGGTTGTGGGGGTTGGAGAGTGGGCGGGGAAAAGCTCCTCCCTCAGTCTCTTAGTCTTCGGGCAGCGAAGCTAGTTGCCTACAGCTGCTACTGCTCCTACTGGAGGACTGGACCGGACCAGACTCGACCGGGTTAACGCCGCTTAACACTCTCAGCATCTCACTCAGCACAACGCACCATACTCTTCCAGAGGAGGGTTCCTCAGCCCGTAGCTGCGGGATAAAAGGAAAGCCTTCGCTCTCTCTCAAAGTCGCCAGAGGAGTGCCCACCCTGACCTTCCACTGAGGTCTCCAGATTGCAGGTTAGTGCGAAATCCCCGTTCCCAACACTCCCAAGAGCAGGAAGCTGAGCGGGGTGGGGTGAGGGGGAGAGAGAATGGAAGGATCAGAAAGGTCGGTGAGAAGCAGTCAACTAGGTACCGGATCAACGGGTCACTGCTGCATCCCGGGGTCAAGTCATGGGCATTCATCTTCCTTTAGGAGATCCTACCCCTCTCTTTGGAACAGCCTGTCTTCCGAGTGACCATCCCAAGCCCCTTCTTCACTCCCCACTTGGTTGGAGGGGGATAATTCATTTTCAGGATTTTTTAAAAGCGAGCCACCAGTAGATATGTGGCTTCCCACTCTGGGAGACCTGTCGAAAGTGCCCCCTTGTCCTGCATATATCTGTTCTCTCCTAGTCCACTTTGTCTTAGCCAACAGCCCCTAGACTCCTTTCCCGGGGGTTCTGTATTTTGGAAGACAGACCATTCATCTCCTTGTCTGGGAAGGGGGGAGGAGAAAGGGTCCGGACTTTCCTGAGTCCAGTCCATCACAGATATCACAATTGAAGGAGGCAGTTCAGAGGTCGGGTACTGGGCATCGGGTTTCTGGACTCAGACAGGACCAGACATCCCAGGACGTATTTTTATTTAGATCAAAGTAACAGGAAAATAGAATAGATATTTCTCCCTCCTTTTCAATATCCTAACATTTATCAATAACACCTCGTATTTGTATAGTGCTTTCTACTTTTCAAAGCTCTTTCGGGGGCATTATTTCACTTCTCTTGCTGGCAGCTTTTTAAAAAAAAAATTTTTTCTCATCTTTTTCTTAGGAAAACTTGCCCATGCTCACATACACCGCCTGTTTTGGACGGTAAAATTATATCTCAGACAGGACTTCAGATGGCTAGTAGAGCTGCTTTCGTTACCAGGAAGTTTTGTTGGATGCTGGACTCTTTGGGTTCCCCGGCAATAGTTGTATGGAGGTTCTTAGAGGACCCGTTTGGAAACAACGCCCATTCCCAGAGTCAGCAGTCCCTCACTCCCTAACCCTGAAACTTAAGAGCTGTAATCATCCATTTCCTTTTCGAACTGTTTATAATCGAAGTGTATTGACTTTGGGAGAAGGGAAACTAGTGAAGTAGAAGGGTCCCATTCATTTAAAAAGACCATTGGAAACTTGGTTTGGGGAATCTCTTTCCTTGTAACTCTTGTCTTTTAGTAGAATGGGCAGAGTTGGTATTTCGACCTTAAAGACAAGATCTACCTCTTAATTTCCTTTTTCTGTTTAATTTACTTAGAGAAGTGGATTGGCTTAGGGAGGTGGTGGTGTTCCTCCTAAATAAATAACGAGATATTGGGACAGGTAGGGATTTGAAGAGGTCATCTGATGGGACTTGCTTCTTTTAATAGGTTTGTGACTACATCAGTGCAAGGATATGAGTATATTAATTAATCGGAGGTCTTGTTTCAGTCTCTCCTAGATGTTTCCCCTCAGGTGCTTTTCACTTGAATTTTCTCCAACTCTTCTTTAAAAAGAGCAAAAGGACAAAAAAGAAATAAACCAAACAGTTATTTCCTTTCAAACAATAAGTTGGAGTTGCTTATGATTCCTTAAGAATATTTTTATTAATAAGAAGCAGTAGCTTTTTAAAATTCCTCATTCTTTGATCGGGTTTCATCACATATTGACATACAAGAATGCTTATTTTCTTTGTTCACTAAAAATCCTGTTTTATACTTAGAAAGTATAAAACCCCCCTCCATTTCTCATCACCCACTTGCTTTCAATTAATAATAGAAATGTCTTTGTTGGAGATATTTTGCAAGTGGGACTGCTTTTGAACATTACTGCATTCTGAAGCTACTTTCTGAAGCCTGGTCTTTGAAGAGAAGTGAACCCTTTGAGTATCATAGAAGTATTTCAGGTATATTAGCCTTTAACATCTGGGAAGTTCTTTGATCCTGTGCATGTTATGTGCCCACCACACTTCAGGTACTGTGGGACCTCAATTAATATTAGTGATTGCCATAATCAAAGAAGCAAACATAGTATGAAGATTACCTTTTTGTCCTGATCTTAGTAGTTCCAAAACTATTGCTATATCTCATGGTAATTTAATTATTGCTATTTTCTTTCCTTCTCTCCTCCCAACTGATGGCTTTATTTCTTGTTTTCATTTGGAATACAAAGATGTTTGACAAGATGGTTAGTCATAATTAAATGATTTTTAGTGGGTTCATTGTCACTATTATAAGGAGAAATATTTATCCCTAAAGTAAAAATTTTAGTTTTCTGCTATCATTTTAATCAACTCTATCTGAAGGGTATCTCAAAATATCTTCTCTTCCCAGTTAATACTCCCCACTTTCCCCCTGAGTTTAGGCATGTAATTTATTACTTTATTTAATTTAAGACCCAACAAAATGAAATGCTTTATTAAGGTCTCAAAGTAGTTCTGATAAATATGTCTTTAAGTGTCATTAGCTTTTATATGAAAGACAAAACAAATTAATTACTACACATAATTACAGGTTTTGTTTCTTGTGGATTCAAAGAAATCATTTAAGTACATGAATTAATACATTTATAGAAATAAAATCAATAGAGTATTAAGAAAACACTACATTCTCAGTTTTCTCAGGCACATATTTTAGGAGAGAAAACAATCTTTGTCTTGCAAGAAATGGGGGGGGGCAATGCAGATGCTTTCAAAGACTTTCTAGTAGAAAACACTAAGAAGAAAATTAAGGGGAGTAGTATTAATGAGCTTTAAATGCTTAAATTTGCCAATAAATGAACTGGGGGAGTCTGGGAGGGAGTAGAGAAGAGATTCATCATTCTGATTCACAATTTAGACTGCCAGAGTCCTAGTTGCTAAGACTGATAAGTGCATGTAATATTCTTCAACTCATGATAAAGTCTTTGAGGCTGATGGAAATCGTTAATTTCTGTATTCATTAAGCTGCTTGAGGTGCTCAGTGACAAGCTCCACAATCAAGACTCCAGATTCATCTCATCTGTACTTCAGTATTGTAGCATTTGCATTGATCAAATTTATTTCTCCATGGTATGCCACGAAATGGGACAAAAATTCTTCTACTAGAATTCTTTGGAATATGAATGTAGTCTATGATCATGTTCATCACTGGGACTGAAAAATATGAAATACTTTAAATTGTATGTTCCATTTACACAGGTCAAAAAGGAAGTTTTGAACAAGTACTTCTTCACTATGAAAACATTAAATTATTGCAAAACCAGCCCTTTGCCAATATGGCAAAATATCTGAACTTATTGAAAGGGATGATTAAGATTACTATTAATATTTCCTAAGTTCTAAACATTTCAAATTCTCTATTACTATCATACTATACTATTCTCTACTATCTATATGAAAATTAAAATCTCTTTTAATATTATGTTTTTTACCATCTTTCTTCATTATTCTTAGTGTTCAAAAGGCTTGGAAAACTACATAATCTACTTTTTTGTAAAATAGGTTACTTAAGGTTGTTACAGGGTTGTATACAAACTTGATAGAGAAAGCAAAAGCACACAGCTGTGAGAAATTGTGTCAAATTCAGGAAAAGAGAAAATAATTTCTACGACAGCATCAGTTCAGAAGCTAAATGGAATTCATTTAGGGAGCAGTCAATATATAGATTCAGCTCCCCAGGGAAGCTAAAATAGCAGCCTTCCTAATTAATTTGTCACAAGAATATTTCACTAATTAGAAAGAGCTGTTAATCTGTTGGTTATTGCCAGTTAAATATGTTTAGTTCTCAGTCACTTGGCACCGAAGTGTTTTATTGTGCCTCTGGTGCCCAGTTTGTGGTTATTTGGTATCTTAATTCTCACTTATCTATTAGTGACAAATGACTTGTTTCCTTAGTAAACTCTCAAACCCCTGAGACAACTTATACTATTCAACCACAACAAACATTTTGCTAAGTTAGCTCTAACTGCTACTAATCTTTGCAGTGACCTGGAATTGGGATGCTGTCATTTTTATAGTCAAGACACTAGAGTGTAGAGAAATCATGATTTGCTCTTGGCCACATTTCAACTGTTGTGATACTTCTGAGCATACTTCTGAGGATCATGAAAAAATGGTGTGAGAAATGTGGGCTTCACCTTAAACCTCCTTCAAGGTTTAAGAAGTGGCTAGAAGTGGGCAACTAAGAATATAATTCTACCCCAGATTCAAGACTATCTTGCCAGAGCTCATATGTCTTTGCCATCTGATTCTCTGTCCACTCTTGTGAGTGATGCTACCTTTAAGAGAAAAGGATAATAGAGAAATAAATATATCATTTCAAAGATCCACAAAATGAAGTATTAAAAACTTATTGCCTTTCCTAACTTCAATAGTAATATAATCATTTTATGTGCCATAAGTACAAGTTTCTACTTTTCAATACAGCATCTACACGATGCTAAACAATTAGATGCAAATGAAAAAATGCAAATCTCTGGATATTTGATATGAGCATAATTGGATCTTTAAAAAATACTTGAGTAACTTACTATGGTTTTTTTTGGTTTTTATCTCTAAGGAAAAGATATGGTGACCTGAGGATAAAATATGTGCTTTTATGTGTACATGATAAAGATAACAAGACATCTAGGAAATGTACCATCATTTATATTTTACAATGGGACTGTTTTAATGTTATTATATTATTTATATTTTATATTATTTTAAGATCTACACAATACTACATAAAAATATACACAAAACATATATCTATATATAGTTTTATTTGATTTTCACAACAACTCTGTGAGATAGATGCTATTATCTACATTTCAGAGATGAGGCAATTGAGGTTAAGAAAGATTGTTATTACTTGCTTGAAATGGTACAGCTTGTAAGTATCTGAGGCAGCATGTGAATTCTGGTCTTCCTAATCAGAAACTGCTAATAGAGTTGAATAAAAGTAATTCATGTTAATGAGGAATTTTGCTAGAATAGCAATACCCAAAGGTAGTTACAAGATGAGTGAAACTTAGAAAGAAAAGATTTTTATTTTCTTCTAATTTTTGTTTTTCTGGATTCTTTCCTCTAGGGAATTTTTCTAAGTAGCAATAGTTGTTGAGGTAATGATTTGGTATCCTCTGATACAAATGCTAAATAGAACAGTAATCTCCTTTCTTTGGACATGGTAGACATATTTTATCCTTCATCACTAGAGTTGTAATGGTTTTTCTTTATATTTGCTCCTCCCCAATGAAAAAGATCATCTAGGACCTTAATTTTTTTTTAAAAAAAATTTTAATTAAAATGTTCATCCTCTGAGACTGTTTCCATCTGTCTCATGCACAGTTGGTCCAACCAGCTCTACATTGCCTTGCCAAAACTAGATTCTATTCTGATTATTGTTGTACAGTCCATAATTCTGTCCAAAGAAATCACTCAGCTCATGTTTAAAGATGAACCTGCCCATCTATTACAACCTCAAGTTCACTTTTGTACATCACTCTCAAAATGATGTACTGAGAATTTTTGTAGCCATATTCTTTCTGCCCTTTCCATACCTTCAAGTATGGACATACCTGTGCAGATATTTATCGTTCCAGTGAGTTTTGGTATTCCAGGATATTATCATGAAGGTGGGCTTAGCTTTCACTTATGATGGGTTTATATGCTGGGAACTGCTTAGTTCTGTTTTTCATTTGTACACTTTTTCCAGAACCTCTGCCTAAAATACTTCAAAAATTAGTGCACTATCCAATCTGGAGTTCTTCAAGCAAAGGCTGGATGAGCACTTGTCATGTCTGTGCAGAGAAGAATGTTTTCTTACATATAGACTGATCTTTTCTAACTCTGCTATTCAATGATTCCACTTTTCACTTATTGTCTCATTTTCCACATCAGATAAATGAGTTGAAACTCAAAATGTGGATTTACCCTTAAGCTGATTAATTTAACATTATACACATTCATTAATCTTTCAAAATTATTTCAGTTTCAAAAGTATTCCAAAATACTTAAATAAAAAAGTGATATGATATGAAGTAATTTTTGACAATCCCCTATGCATAGGGGATGCCCACTGAACACCTGTTGAATGAATGAACATCAATCAATCAGTAAACTTTTACTAAGCACCTACTATATGTCAGGCATTGTGCCAAGCACTAGGGAAACAAAAAGAAGCAAAAGACAGTTCTGCCCTCAAGATGCTTACAATCTAATGTTGACAATATGCAAACAAAAATATATAAAGCAAGCTATATACAGGATAAATGGGAAATAATTTAACAGAAAGAATTCACTGGAATTGAGAGAGGTTGGAAAAGACTTCCTGCAGAAAATGAGATTTTAGTTGAGACTTAAGGAAGTCAGGGAAGTTAGTAGTTGGAATGGAAGAGAGAGAGTATTCCAGGCATAGGACATAGCCAGAGAAAATGCTCAGAGCTAAGCGATGGAGTATCCTATTCATATGACAGTCAGGATACTATTCTATCAGATTGAATCAGAAAGTTCCTGTCAGAGAGTAAGGTGTAAGAAAATGGGGAAGGCAGGAAGGGACATCTTAGAAGGTCTTTTCCAAAAGTTTAGCTCAATGGGCAGAAGAGATAAAGGAAAATAATGGAGATATTCAGTTGACATCTACAAGTATCCTGTAGGCTGTAGTTGAACTTTTTCTTTTTTTTTTGTTTTTCCAACTGTAATGAATATATGCTGTCGCAATTTCACATTTTTGTTTATATATTTCATATATATAGACTAAGGACTAATTCATGAACTCAAATGTATAAAATAAAAATCTTATATAACTGCTTTAAGTCAATTGAATTTCCTTCTCCAATTCAGTTTAACAAGCATTTATTAAATATCTGCTATATGCAAGACACTGTGCTAAGTGCTAGAGATATGAAGATAAAAATGGAAATAGTCCCTGCCCTTAAAGCAATTTAAATTCCATTATAGTATTACTATTAAAAGGGGGTTTCAATGGATCACATGCGCAAATCAAACAGTTTTTAATTATCAACTAGAAAAAACACTGGCTTTGACAAGCACCACCAATTCCAATCCTACACTCATTCATTATGCTAGGCAAACTGGCTTTCCTTGATATCCATATGTGTGTTTCCTGTTTTTCATTCCCCAAGGATAGATTCCTCCTCTATCATATGGGATTTTTCTCAAGTAGTTCCATTCAACATTTATTAACCACATACTATGTTCAAAATACTAGGGATACAAAGATAAGATCTAAACAGTTGCTTCCTCTCTAAGAATCTATATCCTAACTAGAGAGCAAAACATGTTCTCAAAATCAGTCTAATAGAAAAGAAATTGAGGAGTGAGAAATCATTGACTGGGAGGTTTGGTAAGAGAGGATTTCATGGAGGAGATGACATCTACATTTAGATTCAAAGACAATTAAAATTTACTGAGGCACAGAGGAAAGAATGGAGCATCTATCAAACATGAGGAGGGCTTATGTATGGAGAATCTTTTCTGAGTTAATCATTGTAAAAAAAAAAAAAAAAAGGATACTTTAGGCTTTTGTGCTACTCATCCTTGGGCCGGGTCCTGGTGCTAGTGAGGAAGCCCTTCAGAACTGCTTGCTTCTGTTCTTTCCTACTCTTTTAATCTGGCATTCCTTCACTTCCTGACCTCAGTCCCTGAGATGAGAGAGACTTAATGCAAAGGGACTAGATATGTCAATGTGATTTTCCACTGTAGCTGTTGATTACATGATGCCAAAGTAACCAGACAGTTCCATCAAAAATTCATTCAATCCAGTGAAAGGATCAGTCAAAATGATCTTTCAGTTTTGTATAAAGGGAGCATCCCTGCTAGGATGGATTATAGCCATAAATGCACACCAAAGGTATTTTATTCTGAGAATATCCTAAGAATTTCATCCTAGAACTGGTTTATGTTATATGTTTTCTCAATAGATTTTGATTCATTTGTGCTCACAGAATTAGGTTATTACAAGACTTTTCACCATCTTTAATGTTTGCATCACATTTGCACTATAACCTGATTATCAGTTTATGAATAAAAAAATTACATGCATAAGTCCCACAAATCATACAGCCTGTTTCATCTCTGATAGCATGCATAACCAAGAGTGAAATTTATGTTTAAGAAATGAAATGTTAGCTCACATTATTAAAGGTCACTATGGGTAGATAGAAGGGAATTGATGTTGCAGAGGATTTAACACTAGAAGAACCAGAATTTAAGAATAAATAATACTTCAAAGGACAAAGCAAATTTTTGTGCCAATGGTGATTCTTAATAGTATTAATGGGAGGGAAAGCCAGCAATCCAATCTCAGAGACATAATGCTCCATGTGTCTGTCAAAAGAGATACCCAATCAGATGAAATAAAAAAAAAAAAAAAACTCATGGGACAGGCCAGTTGGAGGCACACCCAGTAAAGGTGGGGAGAGATTAGAAAGCCTAGGATTTGTATAAATGGATAGAGGAACAAATTATACATGGTCTCAAAAGACAAAAATTCCTCTTTCTGAGGAAGGATGAACTAGAGTCAGATTGTCCTATGATGTAAGAGAAAAACACCCATGATTTTATTGTGGATAAAAATCACAGCAGAGAGGCCACATGATATAGTAGATAGAAGAGCTAGCTCTGGAATCAGGAAGACCTGAATTAAGCTCTTGTCTCCAATATATAAAAACTGTGTACGCATGGCAACCATTTAGTAGCAGAAGGAAGCAATGATTAATAGTATAGATGCTTTCCTACTCTTTGCCAATGGAGGGAGCTCCCAACCTCATGAAATTAAAGGTTTGGACTTTTTTCAAGAAAATCACATCTCTATTTTCTAGGATTTGTGATTATTTAGCTATGTACAAGTTACAAGAACAATAGTCTGTATTTTGCAGATCACCTCTGACCTTCTGCCTCCCTCCCAACCCAACCCAACCCAACCCAACCCAGGCTTCCTCCTTTTAAAATTTGAAATACATTTATGGTGAATTTGAAACTAAAATTGTTGATTGCTTCTGTATTGCTTCTGACACATTCTGATCCTGAACTGTTATCTGAAATGACAATCGGCCATTAAGAACTTGATTTCTCTCTTGATAGAATCACATATGACTTTGTTCCATGTTACAAGGAACATGTAGACAGGATCTTTACTGTCCAGACATTTGATATCCCTTTGCCAGCTTCTAAGGAGTATGCAGGAAGAGACAAAGAACTAGTTCTTGGTACAAGCTAGAGATTAGCAGGATCATGGGAAACTCCAAATGAGAACATGCTTTCCTGATGAGGTGCATCCTGTCCCCTGCTAGGATGGATTATAGACATAAATGCACACCAAAGGTATTTTATTCTGAGAATATCCTAAGAATTTAATCCTAGAACTGGTTTATGTTATATGTTTTCTCAATAGATCTTGATTCATTTGTGCTCACAGAATTAGGTTATTACAAACTGGACAGTACACATTTTATTATAGAAGTGGTAGTTTTTGTCTTTTCTACATGTATACACAAATCTAACTTAATCTTGGAATAGAGTATCACCCTAGGGGAAGTTTTATTGATATACCTTTTCCATATCTTTATTGTTTTGAGGTATTCCTCAATTAGTGGATAAAATACTAAATTGTTGGCCTTGTCCCCTGATTTAAGAATCAAAGTGATTTCAAAAGTGACAACTTTAGCCTTAAATAAATGTTCAATGGAAGTAGATATTGACTGAACAAGAAAACAGCTATGTATTTGTACAATCTATATACAACCTGTGATTCTACCAGTGTAAGAAACTTTTGGTAGTTAAACTCATCTCACCAATATAGATCTGCAACATATCCCCTTATAGCCACATAGTTTCCGGAGCACTGGTTAAGTGACTTGTCCAGGTTCATATAATCAGTATGTCAGAGACAGAATGAAATCTAATGCCATGGTTGATCTTATATATGCTACCTCATACTATTTCTTAAACTTATTTAAACAAATGTACTCTATCCCTGACTTGGGAGGGGGAAAAATGATGGTCCAGTTACATAGGAAGATCAAAGAAATACTGACGGATAGGTCTAGTGCTCCTTCGGTATTTTCATAAAGTCAAGAGATTTAGAGGAAGCAGCTTAGGTGGACTTCCTGTTTTGGATTTCCAAGAGGACATAGTCAAGCATTGCACAGGATAGCTAGGTATGGCTAAGGATCCCTTGTGAGCTTCACTATTGGAGGGAGCAGCTACACTGTGGGATCTCACTAAATATCCCTGTTTCCTTTGTGTTCTTTCCACTGTAGTCAGTGTATTACATACTCTTTGAGGCTCTAGTTTATGAAGTCTCCTTTTATTTCTCTAGGCAGTCAGACAGCTCAGTGGATAGATCATTTGATCTGGAATCAACAAGGTCCCAGTCTGGTTCAAAACTAGTCAGACACTTACTAGCTGAGTGACTTTAGTCAAGTCACTTTGTTTTTATCTGCTTCAATTTCCTCATCTATAATATGGAGATAAGTAATAGCACCTAGTTCCCAAGTGAGAGTTATTCTCCCTGGTTATTACTGTGAGGATAAGATGAGATATTTGTAAAGTGTTTTACAAACCCTAAAGAGTTGCATAAATGTTAGCTATTGTGGATGGCAAACAATTTAGGAAGAATTTATTTGTGGATCTACTCTTCTTGGAACTATGGGAGATACAAAAACAAAAATGAAAGCTTCTGCCTCTAAGAACCTTAAAATCTATTGCAATTATTGGTACACTTATGTGTATATATCAACTTGGGATGAGAAGGGGTTCATGATTTTCCTGGAATCAGGGACTTCCAAAAAGGGAAACTCCTTCTATGAATATAGGTCACCTCCTCTGCAATTTACAATCTTAGAGAATTGCTTGGGCATCCAAGGAGTTTATGTAATTTATCCAAGGATATATAGACAATAATATATATGAGATGTGGAACACCAAATATATATCAAATACAAAGTGGAGAGAGAGTGGAAAAACCAAAGGTTTGGAGCTAGAAGAAACTAATCAAATTCAACCTCCTCCTAGATAACAACACACAAGGTCCAGAACATATAGATACAACAATACATTTTTGAGAAAAATTTAAACTCAGTTCATCTCAACTCTAAGCCCAAGACTCTATTCTCTCACTTCACCCAGCATTGAAAGCTGCTTCTATAGCACTCAATTAGTTTCTATTAGAACCATTGCTCCATGCCACTTAAGTCAAGATGCTAACAGAAATTTGCTAGGATTATTAAATTTTCAGTGTGAGCATTAATGCCTTACAAATCAGAACTTGATGTATTATTTTGTTGATATTTTTTGGAATCAAGTGATATAGAAAATGTTAATAACATAAAAAATTGATGCTATCTACTACCTACATTTTTCTTTTTATTTAATATTTTCCCAGTTATGTGTAAAAACAATTTTAACATTCTTTTTCTCAATTTTTGAGTTCCAAATTCATTCCCTTCTTCCTCTTCCACTCTCATTGAGAAGACAAACAATTGGATATAGGTTATACAGTTGTAGTCACTTTATTTTTTTTCCAGAGAACCCTCCAATAACTGTTTACCAGCACACTACTGAGATGCTACTGCTTTGGTGACTAGGTAGGACTTTTCTACCCTGAAATATAAAAGGAAACTACAAGAGGAAGTTGCACTTGGTGTTTTCTGAAGAACACTGGTTGATTGATGCTTAGTGAATGCATGCAAGTCTTCCAAAACCCAAACTGAGACAAGGATTCAATTACTTTTGGCAGAGGCAATAATGAGTAATGGCACTTTCTAGATAGCTAGTGAGTCACCTGTCCAGTCTCTAGGCATATTTCCCAGTTCAGTTGTTTTTCAATCAGGTCCAACCCTTTGTGATTCCATTTTGCATTTTCTTGACAGAGACAGTGATATGATTTACCTTTCCTTCTCTAACTTATTTTACATATGAGAGAACAGATGTAAACAGGGTTAAATGACTTGTTCAGGGTCACACATTACTACATTTAGGAAGCTGGATGTAAACACAGGAACATAAATCTTCCTGAGTCCAAACCTGTTACCTAAGGGCTTTAGAGCCATTTAATCAATTTCCTGGACAAACTGAACTTTCTACAGAGCATTGCCCTTAAAACTTCTATCCTAAGACTTGAGCACTAACACTTGTCGGGTTTATTGAGACAATGAATCCCTAGGTTTGGTTGATTATCTTTCCTAATGAATCAGGCCATAAGTTCTCTAGGTCAATACTAGCTTGTTAGAATTAGCTGGCTTATTCCAAAGTATTTCCAGTACACATTTTTGGTATCTTCAGGGGCTAAACTTTGAAGTTTGTATCCTATTTTCTTTTCATGAGTATTCTGCTAAATATGAACCACTAATTCTAGCAGCCCCAAACTATATATACTCACTTCTGTCTGAATTGCTGATGCCTAAAATGTCCTCTTTGGAGAGCTTAATTTTCCCTGATAAAAGACAGTTGCTCACCATGCTTTGTCTGTCAGTCATTGCAGAAGAATGAAAGAATCAGATAATTTATTTAGGACAATTGGTATGTATAAATTATGCTAAAAATTTATCCCAGAGGGGAGAGCAATTAACACCCTAATTAATTAGGGTAGTGTAGGTGGTTCCATTATGAATGGAAAGAATTTATTAGCTTTAGTAAACCTTCTTCTTAAACCTTGATCTCAACCACCATTAGTTGTGAAAATATTCAGTGAGCCTGAGTCTGTCCTGAGAAATATTCAGCTTAAGAAATTCATACTAGTCAAGAGAATCTAGGTTATATTGAAAGAAGACCTAGTTTAAGCAAACAAATGGTTAGTTGATAATACACATATAAGTGACATCTTATTTGACGGATTTGCTAATAATTCTTGGTGATATATATTATTCTAAATTCAAATCTTAAATTGAAACATTTTGTGAATACACAGCATAATTTTAGATAGATATTTATATCTATTTATTTTTGTATACCATTCAGATTCATGCAATTAAAAGACTAAAAATATCTTCAGGCATGAAAATAAAGCATGAGTATGGTATCCTACATTTAATCACTCCCATTTTCTTCCCTTGCCAAATGTCTCTATTACCTTACTAGAGGTAATTTCTCTCAATCACATAATAACTTGGCACATACCTTACTGGGGAGAGACTGAAACACCATCCCTAGATTGGAGACTTTTCTTTGACTTTGTCAATGTAGGCACAATAGAGATTTGAAGAAATTATCTCAAGTTATTCCTCACTTCTAACTCCCACTTTTAACCTCAAGTATCTAGATATTTCAGGCAGAAGTAGGGTTTTTTGTTTGTTTAACTCTTTAGAATAATTAGCATATAATTAAGATTGTGAACATACCCATAATTTTATTTGTACCTCAATGAAAAATAGCTATTAAGTGTTCACTATATGCCAAGCATTGAAGACAGAAAGACAAAAAATGAAATAATTCCAGATCCTTAAGGAGTTTACATTCAATTAAATGTTATATTTTCCTCCATGATGCTGCTTTCATCATAAAGCCCTCTTTGATTCCCATAATTAGTATTTTTACAAAGTTCTTTCCTTAACAAAAATCCTCTAATGTAGGTAGTTCATTAGTTTTTCCGTTTTACGGATGAAAAAACCTTGAAAATCAGAGTAGGTTATGTGATTTGCCCAAGTTCAAATTCTAATAAATGTTTCAGTCAGGACTGGAACTGAGTTCTTCTGAATCCAGGAGCAATGTTATTGCTACTAAGTCACTCTTGGTTTCATCAAGCCTTTGTATTTATGAGATATTCCTTATGTAATTCTCAATTTTAGTTCAGCAAATAACCAGTGAACCATTACCCTCTTCTATGTCTCCCTCTGCTTTTAACAGGAAGTTTAATCCAAAAAACTTGTCTGGAATTGTTTTTCTGGTTCTTCTGATAAAAATATATAATAGACATCCTCTCCTCACTCTCACATTTTGGCTGTACTTTTTCTTTGGAGACTAATTTCCATTACACACTCTCAAGCATTCTACATTTCAATCAAACAGGTCTACTTGCTCATCCCCATGCACAGGGTTCTCCCCTTTCAGTGCTATTGTACATTTGTATTTGTTTGGTATAGATTTTATATGTAATTATGTTTGCACATGCTATTTCCCACCAGTAGAATACTTTTATCATTGATACAATTCCATGATACAAACAAATCATTGTTTGTATATTTAACATATATTTAGATATATTTATTTAATATATATTACAATCTATAACATATATTCCATATATGAGATTTTATGTGCCCAAAAAATAATATGTAAGGTCATTTACTTTTAGATTGCAAAATTATCTAATCATATATAAAATTATACATACATATAAGCTTATATATATCAAGGCATATCTATCTAATCTATATATCCATACTTATATATTTAAAACAACTCTAAGACTTTTGGAACACCATGTATGTGTGGTATGGTTGGATCGATATGTTTTATGTGTATGTGTATATGCACATGTATATATGTGTAATTTGTATGCACATATACAGGGAGAAGTAGAATGTCACTTCCAGTTTATGATTTTTTTTATTAAAGCTTTTTATTTGTATAACATATGTATGGGTAGTTCCCCAGCATTGATCTTTTTTTTTTAATAAAGCTTTTTATTTACAAAAACATATGAGTGATTTTTCTACATTGACCTTTGCAAAAA
>JAJPUD010000914.1:144552-155257 GCA_023553655.1 Myrmecobius fasciatus
TCTCTCTAGATGTATATGACTATCTTCATTGCTGAACAATAGGAACTGGTCTGAATCACATCATTGTTGAAGAGAACCACGTCCATCAGAATTGATCATCGTATAGTCTTGTTGCTGTGTATAATGTTCTCCTGGTTCTGCTGATTTCGCTCAGCATCAGTTCATGCAAGTCTCCCCAATCCTCTCTGAAATCCTCCTATTGGTCGTTTCTTGCAAAGCAATAATATTCCATAACATTCATATACCATAATTTATTCAGTCATTCTCCAATTGATGGGCATCCTTTCAATTTCCAGTTTCTTGCCACTACAAAAAGGGCTGCCACAAACATTTTTGCACATGTGGGTCCCTTTCCCTCCTTTAAAATCTCTTTGGGATACAGGCCCAGTAGAAACACTGCTGGGTCAAATGGTATGCATAATTTGATAACTCTTTGAGCATAGCTCCAAATTGCTCTCCAGAATGGTTGGATCCATTCACAGTTCCACCAACAATGTATCAGTGTCCCAGTTTTCCCACATCCCCTCCAACAGTTATCATTATCATTTCCTGTCATTTTAGCCAATCTGACAGGTGTGTAGTGGTATCTCAGAGTTGTCTTAATTTGCATTTCTCTGATCAATAGAGACTTGGAGCACCTTTTCATGTGACCAGAAATTGTTTCAATTTCTTCATCTGAAAATTGTCTGTTCATATCTTTTGACCATTTATCAATTGGAGAATGGCTTGAATTCTTATATATTTGAGTCAATTCTCGATATATTTTAGAAATGAGGCCTTTATCAGAACCTTTGGATGTGAAAATATTTTCCCAGTTTACTGCTACCCTTCTAATCTTGTCTGCATTCATTTTGTTTGTACAAAACCTTTTTAACTTGATATAGTCAAACTTATCTATTTTGTGATTAATGATGACCTCTAGTTCTTCTTTGGTCACAAATTCCTTCCCCCTCCACAGGTCTGAGAGGTAAACCATCCTACATTGTTCTAATTTGTTTATAATATCATTCTTTATGCCTAGATCATGAATCCATTTTGCCTTATCTTGGTATATGGTGTTAGGTGTGGGTCAATGCCTAATTTCTTCCATACTTGTTTCCAATTATCCCAGCAGTTTTTGTCAAATAGTGAGTTTTTATCCCCAAAACTGGGGTCTTTGGGTTTATCAAAGACTAGATTACTATGGTCATTGAGTATTTTGTCCTGTGAAGCTAACCTATTCCACTGATCCACTACTCTATTTCTTATCCAGTACCAAATGGTTTTGGTGACCACTGCTTTATAATATAGTTTTAGATCTGGTGCAGCTAGGCCACCCTCATTTGCATTTTTTTTCATTAATTCCCTTGAAATTCTTGACCTTTTGTTTTTCCACATGAATTTTGTTGTTATTTTTTCTAGGTCAGTTATATAATCTCTTGGGAGTTTGATTGGTATAGCACTAAATAGATAGATTAGTTTAGGGACTATTGCCATCTTTATTATATTCGCTCGACCTATCCAAGAGCACTTGATGTTTTTCCAATTATTTAGATCTCACTTTATTTGTGTGGAGAGTGTTTTGTAGTTTTGCTCATATAGATCCTGACTTTCCCTTGGCAGATATATTCCCAAATATTTTATACTATCAATAGTTATTTTGAATGGAATTTCTCTTTGTATCTCTTGCTGTTGCATTTTGTTGGTGATGTATAAAAATGCTGATGATTTATGTGGATTTATTTTGTATCCTGCAACTTTGCTAAAGTTGTGGATGAATTCTAATAGTTTTTTAGTTGATTCTCTAGGGTTCTCTAAGTAGACCATCATATCATCTGCAAAGAGTGATCATTTGGTTTCCTCATGACCTACTCTAATTCCTTTAATCTTTTTTTCTTCTCTTATTGCCAAGGCTAGCATTTCTAATACAATATTGAATAGTAATGGTGATAGTGGGCAACCTTGTTTCACCCCTGATCTTATTGGGAATGGTTCCAGTTTATCACCATTACATATGATGCTAGCTGATGGTTTTAAATAGATGCTACTGACTATTTTAAGGAAAAGTCCATTAATTCCTATACTCTCTAATGTTTTTAATAGGAATGGATGTTGGATTTTATCAAATGCTTTTTCTGCATCTATTGAGATTATCATATGTTTTTTGTTAATTTGGTTATTAATATAGTCAATTATGTTAATAGTTTTCCTAATATTGAAGCATCCCTGCATTCCTGGTATAAATCCTACTTGGTCATGGTGTATTATTCTGGGTATGATTTTCTGTAATCTCTTTGCTAATATTTTATTTAAGATTTTTGCATCAATATTCATTAAGGAGATTGGTCTATAATTTTCTTTCTCTGTTTTTGTTTTACCTGGTTTAGGTATCAGTACCATGTCTGTATCATAAAAGGAGTTTGGTAGGAGTCCTTCATTCCCTATTTTTTCGAATAGTTTATATAATATTGGAGTTAACTGTTTTTTAAATGTTTGGTAGAATTCACATGTAAATCCATCTGGTCCTGGGGATTTTTTCTTAGGGAATTGATTAATGACTTCTTCTATTTCTTTTTTCTAAAATGGGACTATTTAAGTAATTTATTTCCTCTTCTGTTAATCTGGGCAATCTATATTTTTGTAGATATTCCTCCATTTCACTTAGGTTATCAAATTTATTGGCATACAGTTGGACAAAGTAACTCCTGATTATTGCTCTAATTTCCTCTTCATTGGTGGAAAGTTCTCCCTTTTCATTTTTGAGACTAACAATTTGATTTTCCTCTTTCCTTTTTCTAATTAAATTAACTAGAGGTTTATCTATTTTGTTGGTTTTTTCATAAAACCAACTTTTAGTTTTATTTATTAATTCAATAGTTTTTTTCTTTCAATTTTACTAATCTCTCCTTTTATTTTTAGGATTTCAAGTTTGGTATTTGATTGGGGGTTTTTAATTTGTTCTTTCTCTAGCTTTTTTAGTTGCAAGCCCAATTCATTGATTTTCTCTTTCTCTATTTTATGCAAATAAGCATCTAGAGATAAAAAATTTCCCCTTATTACCGCTTTGGCTGTGACCCACAAATTTTGGTAGGTTGTCTCATTATTGTCATTCTCTTGGATGAAATTAGTAATTGTGTCTGTAATTTGCTGTTTCACCCATTCATTCTTTAGGATAAAATTATTCAGTTTCCAATTGGTTTTTGGAATATGTTCTCCTGGCCTTATATTTTATGTTATTTTTATTCCATCATGATCTGAAAAAAATACATTTATTATTTCTGCCTTCCTGCATTTGATTTTGAGGTTTTTGTGTCCTAACACATAGTCAATTTTTGTGTAAGTTCCATGGACTGCTGAGAAAAAAGTAAACTCCTTTCTGTCTCCATTTAATTTCCTCCAAAGATCTATCATACCTAACTGTTCTAACATTTTGTTTACCTCCTTAACTTCTTTCTTATTTATTTTGTGGTTTGATTTATCAATTTCTGAGAGAGAGAGGTTGAGATCCCCCACTATTATAGTTTTGCTGTCTATTTCTTCTTGCATCTCTCTGAACTTTTCCTCTAGGAATTTCCATGCTATACCACTTGGTGCATATATGTTTAGTATTAATATTGCTTCATCATCTATGGTACCCTTTAGGAAGATATAATTTCCTTCTTTGTCTATTTTAATTAAGTCTATCTTTGCTTTTACTTGGTCTGAAATCAGGATTGCTACCCCTGCTTTTTTTTGTTCACCTGAAGCATAATAGATTCTGCTCCAGCCTTTTACCTTCACCCTGTATGTATCTCTATGTTTTAGATGTGTTTCCTGTATACAACATATTGTTGGATTCTGGTTTTTAATCCAATCTGCTATCTGCTTCTGCTTTAAGGGAGAGTTCATTCCATTCACATTCACAGTTAAAATAAATAATTCTGTATTTCCTGCCATCTTATTTACCCTAGCTTATGCTTTTCTCTTTCTTATCCCCTTTCCCTCCTCCCTACTATTTTGCTTTTGATAACCACTTCCCTCAAACACTCCTTCCCCTTTAGAGCCCTACCCACCCCTTTTTTCCCCCTTTCCCTCCTGTTTCCTTATAAGTACATCTATTATTCCCTCAGAGCCAAATCTGATGAGATGGAGATTAACCCAATTCTCATTCCCCTCCCTTTTTTCCCCTCAATCATTATAGGTTTTCTTTGCCTCTACATGTGATGTAATTTCCCTTATTTTACCTCCTTTTCCTCTTCTCCCAGTGTTATCCCTTTTCTACCTCTAATTTCTTTTTCAGTTTATCATATCATAATAATCATAAAATCACAATAATCATATCATAATAATCATAAAATCACAGTAATCATATCATAATCATAATGTAATAATAGATTCATAAAATCAACCCTCATTCTATAAGTATCTATAACATAAATATAGTTCTCAAGAGTTTTTTTTTTTCCCTTGTTACCTTTTTATGTTTCTCTTGTGTTCTGTGTTTGTAGATCAAATTTTTTGTTCAGTTCTGGTCTTTTCAATAGAAATAGGTGAAATTCTCCTGTATCATTGAATGACCATCTTCTTCCCTGGAAAATAATGCTCATTCTAGCTGGGTAACTTATTCTTGGCTGTAATCCAAGTTCCTTTGCCCTTTGGAATATCTGATTCCAGGCCCTTCGATCCTTCAAAGTAGAAGCTGCTAGGTCCTGTGTGATCCTAATTGTGGCTCCCCGATATTTAAATTGTTTCTTTCTGGCTTCTCGTAATATCTTTTCCTTGGTATGATAGTTCTGGAATTTAGCCACGATATTTCTGGGGGACTTAATTTTTGGGTTTCTTTCAGGAGGTGATCAGTGGATTGTTTCAAGGAGTATTTTGCCTTCTGGGTCTAAAATATCAGGGCAGTTTTCTTTTATGATTTCCTGGAAGATAGTGTCTAGGTTCTTTTTTTCATCATGGCTTTCAGGAAGCCCTATAATCCTTAGATTGTCTCTCCTAGATCTATTTTCCAGGTCAGTTGTTTTTCCTAGGAGATATTTCATGTTTTTCTCTATCTTTTCATTTTTTTCTTTTTGTTTGACTGATTCTTGAAGTCTTGATGAGTCATTCATTTCCAATTGTTCGATTCTAATTTTTAATGTCTTATTTTCTTCAGTTACTGTTTTTAGTTCCTTTTGCAATTGACCATTTACATTTTTTTTGTTCATTGCATTCTTTTTCCATTTTTTCTATTTTATTTTGCAGTGATCTCATTTGGTTTCCCCATGTTTCTTCTAACTCTCTTTTAAGATGTTTTATGCAATCTTCAAAGAAAGCCTTGTGACATGGAGACCAGTTTATGTCTCTCTTTGGGGCTTTTTCTGGAGTTACTTTACCTTTAGGGGCCTCAGGATTTGAGGTCTGTTCTTCTCTCTCTCCCTAAAAGTTGTCTATGGTGAGAGCTCTTTTTGGTTTTTTATTCATTTTTTTAAAGGTATGAGGTATGTTTAAGGCAAAGGTGGGACAGCTGCTTTAATTTGCCCCTGGGCAGTTCTGCTGATTGAATTATGTCAGGTGCTGGGCAGTTCTGCTTTAGTTCACCCTGGGGCAGTTCTGCTGATTGAATTATTTCAGGTACTGGGCAGTTCTGCTGATTAAATTATTTCTGGTGCTGATCAGTCCTGTTGATTGATTGATCGCCCTAGGGTGCTGTGTAATGGCAGCTAGGTCTGATGCTCATCAGGGATTCAGTGGTTCACAATCTATCCCCCTCAAAAGGCAGACCCTCCAAACCACCTGCCCACAATCAGGACAGATTGGTCCAAGAAGCCCACAGAAGACGCCCAGGTGTGTGAAAAGCACAACACTCCCACTCCTGTTCCCACTCCTGCTCCAGCTCCCTGCCCCAGTCTTCCTGCGCTGCAGTCTGGGTTCAGCAGACCACCGCCCTGCCCAATTAAAACAGACCTGTTTTGAGGTTCTTCCAGAGTATCTTCTTCTAGAATTATGTTGTCCTCCAGATATTGTGGATTTTTTTTGCTTCAGAATCAGTCTAGAGGCTTCATATGTTGTTGGTTTGAGGGGAGGTTAGAGGAGGTTACAGAGACTCCTGTCTGATCTCCGCCACCATGGCTCCACCCCCGGAACCCAGTTTATGATTTGATGATTTTTTGAAATGAGGGATAGGAAAGTTGGACTTTTGTTCAAATAATTGAAGAATGACTCAGAATGCTAAAAATGTGGTGGAGTAATACTGACCATGGGAAGGCTAATGCCCCTGGGTAATACTCATTGGTACCTATGCCCAAGATTGACTATTAAAATTAGATTAAAATGCTGAGCCTAGCTTGAAAGGCAGCTGTAATAGAGTTGAGATGACATTAGATTTAGAATCAGAAAATCTATGTTCTTAAATTAGCTCTGTCATTTGTTAGTTTGGCCAAGTTATTTCAGTTTCCTTATCTGTATAATTGAGATCATAGCATATGTGTTACCTGCCTCCAGGAGTTCTTGTGATGATTAAAAAACACAATAGTGGATACACAATTCTTTATCAACTGAAAAACAGTGTGTCACTGTAGAAAGAAAGAAAGTAGGAAGTAAATTGCTCTTTCAAGATATTATAGCATTTTTAATGAGAGCTTTCAGGCTCAATTTCCCCTTAGTCCTGAATCATACTCAATAATTTAGGAAGTGTATAAAGGGAAAAAATTTAATACCCCCCTTCCCAGGAAATTTAAGAAAGTCCTGAATTTCCACAGATTTTGGAATTATGGGCTGTTGCTCTCCAATGGACAAAGGATACATTCTAATAATAAGCAATAACCAGTTATAGTTAGCACTAAACAGCCTAGAATCTTAAGGCGCTCAGAAAAGTTTGCCTGTTTAGTGTCCTTTAAAACATAAAGTGAAAGTGCTATTAAAGTTTGCTATTCTTGCCCTTGGAAATCTTTGATTATAAAACAAAGTTTAAAACTGCACTGACTTTTGAAAAATATGATATTAAATTCTTAATAAGCATCAGATTGAATTTGAAGCTACCAGCTGAACTGGATAAGGGATTGAATGAGATAATATTTATAAAAGTGCTTAGCTCAGTGCCTGACACATAGCAGATACCTAATAAATGCTATTCCCTCTCCCTACTTAATCCTGGTATCCAGGGGTCTCCATGTATCCTCTGCACCTCCCTTCCCCATTCCTAATTGAAGATACCTTTTCTGCTTCTTGCTTCAGGTATAAAAATTCCTAGTTGTGTTTCTGCTAGAAATAGCTAATACAAATGATTTCACTTTTAATTGTGCAGCCTGAATGGTAGGCAGCAGAGAAAGCATGTCAGTGGACAAATACCAGTTCATTTTTTCCAGAGCAGGGCCATGTCCAGTCTTGTTCAAAGTAATCACACTTCCTTTTGAAGACTATGCTATTGTGTAATCAGATTTCACTGGTAAGAAATTAAAGATTTTTTCCCTTTATACACTTCCTAAATTATTGAGTATGATTCAGGACTAAGAGGAAATTGAGCCTGAAAGCTCTCATTAAAAATGCTATAACATCTTGAAAGAGCAATATTACTTCCTACCTTCTTTCTTTCTACAGACTCATTATAGCTCTTGCCCACAAATCTTCATATCGTAATGGTAGGGCTATTTTCTTCATACAATTTTTCAAGTGTTTAGGGAGCAACCTTGTGTTTTGCCCAAAGGTTACTGTCATCATCCCGGCTTTCCCTGACAAGTTTGTATTTTTTCTGTAAGCTTCAGATTGCTCTGTATTTTCTTTCTTATTGAAGCCATTATAATTACATTAGTCAGAAAAGGCAATCTTTCCTTGAATTGGAACCCAAAGCTCCCTGATTGTTCCAAAATGACATAATCACACCATAGAAATACTACCCCAATAGTGTTTTTGAGGAAGAAATTTTATATACTATAGGATTCTAGATTAAGAACTGGAAGAGACTTTATAGGTCATACAGCATTAAACTGTTCTCTCTCCTCACCACCTCCACTCTTCACATTTTACAAAAGCATAATCTGTCTATCTACCTTTTGAAGTTGTTGACCCAGGTCCAAGAAAAGCCATTTCAATAGTCAGGAAAAGATCACTTATCTACAATCTGAATTTGAGCTATTGAAATTCATGATGTCAGCTTTTAAAACTCTTTAAATAGTAGGACTTTAATTGCTTATGATGAAATATTGACAAAAAGAAGACAGAATTGCTTAATTTTCTTGTTTTCCTATAGGCATTTAACATTTTTGGACTTAGAATCTTTGGACTAGAAAGGACAGAACAAAAATGACTAATGGAAGGTTGATGACATGAGACAGCTGAGATAATAACAATAGCCTGCCATTAATGAGCTTCTCTTTTGAACCAGTTGAAGTATATGTTGGAATATTAATAAAAGTGATAAATATTGTTGAGCCAATATCAATGATCTTTGAAATGCTATGGAAAGGGAGCAAGTATTATAGGACTAGGGAGCAATAAATGTCTCACTTTAAAAAAAAAAGAAGAGAATGAAATCTGTATACTGTAGATAATTTTGCTTAATTTCCTTTAGAATTCTTGGAAGTGTTATTGAAGAGATTGTTTGTCCTTTGGTCTTGAAAAAGACCATGACATCAGGGAGGTGATGTCATGACATGCAAATGAATTGGATTTAAATGAGAGAGAGCTGTGCAAGATCACCTGCCTCACTTTTCCCTCCAGAGCCATCTGGATCCAGTGGCAAAAGATAGATCAAGATGACTGGAGATGGCTCTGGATGCAATGAGAGACCTTGGTATTTTTAAGCTAAGGTCTTCAAAAGGTCTCAGTTTGACTGAAGTCACACCTATTCATTGATTAAGGCTGAGTTAATAAAGAAATGATTAACAAACATCCAGAAAATTAAGTAGTGAGCACAGAGACATGGTGATTTCCTCAAGCCCAAGCTATTAGCAAGCTAACCTTAAGTCTTTTTAAAGAATTGTCAGACTGATAGAACAATTTATATCACTCAATTTTAACAAAACATTTAATAAAGTCTTTTGTGATATTTATGCTGATGAGATTGGATAGACATGGGCTAAAAGATAATACAATTAGTCGGATTCAGAACTGGCCATTTGACCAGGCCCAGAGTAGTCATTAAATTGAACAATAAATAACAACTTGGAAGGAGGTGTTCAGTGGAGTATCCTAGGGATTTATGATTGGTCCTGTATGACAGTTTTATACATGATGTTGAAAAAGGCATAAAAATGGCATAGATGCTTTTAAAATTTGCAGATGACACAAAACTAGAAAAGGAGGAGTAGTAGATTAGATGAGAGAATCAGGATTCAGAAGGACTTTGACAAGTCTTAGATGCTATAGCAAAATGAATGAGAGGCACAGTATCTAGGAATGAGGAATCAACACCTCACTGCTTACATCATGAATTTTGTGTTCACTTTTGATTGCCACATTTTAGAAAGAATATTGATATATGTGCAGAGGAGAGAAATCAGGGCACTGATAGACTATGAATAAATGTCATACGAGGAACAGTTGAAGGAACTGCAGATGTTTAGCCTGGAGATGAGAAGACTTTAAAGGGATATAATTGTCATCAGTAAGGACTCTCATGAAAGAGGGATTAAATTTGTTCTGTTCAACCTCAAACGATAGGGCCAAGAACATTGGGTTAAAGTAACAAAGAGACGAATTTCTTAATGTGAGGGAAAATACTTTAGGACTTTTCTTAGAGCATAATGGGAACTTTGGGAAGTATTGGCTTACTCCATTTGCTGGTGGATTGAAGAAAGGAGCCTTTATATATGTGGTCTATGGATAATTCTCTGAAATTGTATTATTCTATGACTTTTATTATCTCTTCAAAAACATTTCCCTGTTTTTACTTCCCTATCCTCCCAGATATAGATGTGACTACAAATCTTGGTTTGATTTTACTTATTCCTCACTGACACTCTCAATTTGTTACTAAGTCTTATCTTTTCCACTTTGGAAATGTCTGTCCTTTCTGTTCCCTTGTTTCCATTCCCACTAGGCCACCTTAGTTCAGTCCCTCAGTAGTTCTTACTGAGATAGCTAATTGTTTCTTCTCCATTCTCCCAGCCTTAGAGTCAATCACACATATTGCTGCAATATTAATCACTCTGAAAGACCAATTCCCATCATGTAACTCTCCTAATGACTTTCTAATGCCACTGAATTAACACCAAACTTCTTAGTTTGAATTAAAAAGCACCAATCTTCCAATTATTAACAATTTTTCCAATAATCTTTACACATTAATTCTCTTTGTTCTCCATCTTCCCTTTGCTTCTTATCATTCATGCTTCTTAACTAAGTCTCTGAAGAAAACTCATCCTTTTTTTTTCCAGGAACATATATTCTGGCCAGACTTGACCATCTACTGTTTCATATTCCAAATATTCTAATGTCTCTGTGCCTTTGCTCAGGCTGCCTCTGCATATGGATTGTCCTTTTTTACATCTCCAGTTTGTTAGAGTCCTACCCATATTTCAAGGTTATATTCTCCATGAAGTATTTTCTGGCTTCACATGAAAGTGGTCTCTTCTTCTTAGGGGCTCTCACATAACTTTAGGTTTCTTGGTGTATTTAATAATAAAAGTTAACACATACATAGTACTTTAAGGTTTCAAGGTACTTTATACCTACACAATAAGCCTGAGAAATAAACAATATTATTATACCCATTTTACAAATGAGAAATAAGAAATTGAAAGAGATTTTAGGACTTGACTAAGGT
>JAJPUD010000914.1:160736-192128 GCA_023553655.1 Myrmecobius fasciatus
AATTCTAATAGTTTTTTAGTTGATTCTCTAGGGTTCTCTAAGTAGACCATCATATCATCTGCAAAGAGTGATCATTTGGTTTCCTCATGACCTACTCTAATTCCTTTAATCTTTTTTTCTTCTCTTATTACCAAGGCTAGAATATCTAATACAATATTGAACAGTAATGGTGATAGTGGGCAACCTTGTTTCACCCCTGATCTTATTGGGAATGGTTCCAGTTTATCACCATTACATATGATGGTAGCTGATGGTTTTAAATAGATGCTACCGACTATTTTAAGGAAAAGTCCATTAATTCCTATACTCTCTAATGTTTTTAATAGGAATGGATGTTGGATTTTATCAAATGCTTTTTCTGCATCTATTGAGATTATCATATGTTTTTTGTTAATTTGGTTATTAATATAGTCAATTATGTTAATAGTTTTCCTAATATTGAAGCATCCCTGCATTCCTGGTATAAATCCTACTTGGTCATGGTGTATTATTCTGGGTATGATTTTCTGTAATCTCTTTGCTAATATTTTATTTAAGATTTTTGCATCAATATTCATTAAGGAGATTGGTCTATAATTTTCTTTCTCTGTTTTTGTTTTACCTGGTTTAGGTATCAGTACCATGTCTGTATCATAAAAGGAGTTTGGTAGGAGTCCTTCATTCCCTATTTTTTCGAATAGTTTATATAATATTGGAGTTAACTGTTTTTTAAATGTTTGGTAGAATTCACATGTAAATCCATCTGGTCCTGGGGATTTTTTCTTAGGGAGTTGATTAATGACTTGTTCTATTTCTTTTTCTGAAATTGGACTATTTAAGTAATTTATTTCCTCTTCTGTTAATCTGGGCAATCTATATTTTTGTAGATATTCCTCCATTTCACTTAGGTTATCAAATTTATTGGCATACAGTTGGACAAAGTAACTCCTGATTATTGCTCTAATTTCCTCTTCATTGGTGGAAAGTTCTCCCTTTTCATTTTTGAGACTAACAATTTGATTTTCCTCTTTCCTTTTTCTAATTAAATTAACTAGAGGTTTATCTATTTTGTTGGTTTTTTCATAAAACCAACTTTTAGTTTTATTTATTAATTCAATAGTTTTTTTACTTTCAATTTTACTAATCTCTCCTTTTATTTTTAGGATTTCAAGTTTGGTATTTGATTGGGGGTTTTTAATTTGTTCTTTCTCTAGCTTTTTTAGTTGCAAGCCCAATTCATTGATTTTTCTCTTTTTCTATTTTATGCAAATAAGCATCTAGAGATATAAAATTTCCCCTTATTACCGCTTTGGCTGTATCCCACAAATTTTGGTATGTTGTCTCATTATTGTCATTCTCTTGAATGAAATTAGTAATTGTGTCTGTAATTTGATGTTTCACCCATTCATTCTTTAGGATAAAATTATTTAGTTTCCAATTGCTTTTTGGTTTATTTTCTCCTGGCCTTATATTGCATGTGATTTTTATTCTGTCATGATCTGAAAAAAATACATTTATTATTTATGCCTTCCTGCATTTGATTTTGAGGTTTTTGTGTCCTAACACATGGTCAATTTTTGTATAAGTTCCATGGACTGCTGAGAAAAAAGTAAACTCCTTTCTGTCTCCATTTAATTTCCTCCAAAGATCTATCATACCTAACTTTTCTAACATTTTGTTTACCTCCTTAACTTCTTTCTTATTTATTTTGTGGTTTGATTTATCAAGTTCTGAGAGAGGGAGGTTGAGATCCCCCACTATTATAGTTTTGCTGTCTATTTCTTCTTGCATCTCTCTGAACCTTTCCTCTAGGAATTTCCATGCTATACCACTTGGTGCATATATGTTTAGTATTGATATTGCTTCATCATCTATGGTACCCTTTAGGAAGATATAATTTCCTTCTTTGTCTCTTTTAATGAAGTCGATCTTTGCTTTTACTTGGTCTGAGATCAGGATTGCTACCCCTGCTTTTTTTTTTGTTCACCTGAAGCATAATAGATTCTGCTCCAGCCTTTTACCTTCACCCTGTATGTATCTCTATGTTTTAGATGTGTTTCTTGTATACAACATATTGTTGGATTCTGGTTTTTAATCCAATCTGCTATCTGCTTCTGCTTTAAGGGAGAGTTCATTCCATTCACATTCACAGTTAAAATAAATAATTCTGTATTTCCTGCCATCTTATTTACCCTAGCTTATGCTTTTCTCTTTCTTATCCCCTTTCCCTCCTCCCTACTATTTTGCTTTTGATAACCACTTCCCTCAAACAATCCTTCCCCTTTAGAGCCCCACCCACCCCTTTTTTCCCCCTTTCCCTCCTGTTTCCTTATAAGTACATCTATTATTCCCTCTGAGCCAAATCTGATGGGATGGAGATTAACCCAATTCTCATTCCCCTCCCTTTTTTCCCCTCAATCATTATAGGTTTTCTTTGCCTCTACATGTGATGTAATTTCCTTTATTTTACCTCCTTTTCCTCTTCTTCCAGTGTTATCCCTTTTCTACCTCTAATTTCTTTTTCAGTTTATCATATAATAATCATAAAATCACAATGAACATATAATAATAATCATAAAATCACAGTAATCATATGATAATAATCATAAAATCACAGTAATCGTATCATAATCATAATGTAATAATAGATTCATAAAATCAACCCTCATTCTATAAGTATCTATAACATAAATATAGTTCCCAAGAGTTTTTTTTTTTCCCTTGTTACCTTTTTATGTTTCTCTTGTGTTCTGTGTTTGTAGATCAAATTTTTTGTTCAGTTCTGGTCTTTTCAGTAGAAATAGGTGAAATTCTCCTATATCATTGAATGACCATCTTCTTCCCTGGAAGATAATGCTCATTCTAGCTGGGTAACTTATTCTTGGCTGTAGGAACTTGGATGTTCCTTTGCCCTTCGGAATATCTGATTCCAGGCCCTTCGATCCTTCAAAGTAGAAGCTGCTAGGTCCTGTGTGATCCTAATTGTAGCTCCCCGATATTTAAATTGTTTCTTTCTGGCTTCTTGTAATATCTTTTCCTTGGTATGATAGTTCTGGAATTTAGGCACGATATTTCTGGGGGACTTAATTTTTGGGTTTCTTTCAGGAGGTGATCGGTGGATTGTTTCAAGGAGTATTTTGCCTTCTGGGTCTAAAATATCAGGGCAGTTTTCTTTTATGATTTCCTGGAAGATAGTGTCTAGGTTCTTTTTTTCATCATGGCTTTCAGGAAGCCCTATAATCCTTAGATTGTCTCTCCTAGATCTATTTTCCAGGTCAGTTGTTTTTCCTAGGAGATATTTCATGTTTTTCTCTATCTTTTCATTTTTTTGTCTTTGTTTGACTGATTCTTGAAGTCTTGATGAGTCATTCATTTCCAATTGTTCGATTCTAATTTTTAATGTCTTATTTTCTTCAGTTACTGTTTTTAGTTCCTTTTGCAATTGACCAATTACATTTTTTTGTTCATTGCATTCTTTTTCCATTTTTTCTATTTTATTTTGCAGTGATCTCATTTCATTTCCCCATGTTTCTTCTAACTCTCTTTTAAGATTTTTTTATGCAATCTTCAAAGAAAGCCTTGTGACATGGAGACCAGTTTATGTCTCTCTTTGGGGCTTTTTCTGGAGTTGCTTTACCTTTAGGGGGCTCAGGATTTGAGGTCTGTTCTTCCCTCTCTCCATAAAAGTTGTCTATGGTGAGAGCTCTTTTTGGTTTTTTATTCATTTTTTTTTAAAGGTGTGAGGTCTGTTTAGGGCAAAGGTGGGACAGCTGCTTTAATTTGCCCTGGGGCAGTTCTGCTGATTGAGTTATTTCAGGAACTGGGCAGTTCTGCTGATTTAATTATGTCAGGGGCTGGGCAGTTCTGCTTTAGTTCACCCTGGGGCGGTTCTGCTGATTGAATTATTTCAGGTACTGGGCAGCTCTGCTGATTGATTTATTTCTGGTGCTTATCACTCCTGTTGTTTGATTGATTGCTTTAAGGTGCTGTGTAATGGCAGCTAGGTCCGATGCTCATCAGGGGTTCAGTGGTTCACAATCTATCCCCCTCAAAAGGCAGACCCTCCAAACCACCTGCCCACAATCAGGACAAATTGTTCCAAGAGGCCCGCAGAAGTCTCCCAGGTGTGTGAAAAGCACAACGCTCCCACTCCTGTTCCGATTCTTGTTCCAGCTCCCTGCTCCAGCTCCCTGCCCTGGTCTCCCTGTGCTGCAGTCTGGGTTCAGCAGATCACCCCCCTGCCCAATTAAAACTTACCTGTTTTGAGGTTCTTCCAGAGTATCTTCTTCTAGAATCGTGTTGTTCTCCAGATATTGTGGATTTTTTTGCTTCAGAATCAGTCTAGAGGCTTCATATGTTGTTGGTTTGAGGGGAGGTTAGAGGAGGTTACAGAGACTCCTGTCTGATCTCCGCCACCATGGCTCCACCCCCAGAAGGAACCCAATGTACCATTTGTTCTAATTTTCTTACTAGCTTATTGTTAGAAGGAAGCACAATTGTAAAAGATTATGAGCAATAGTACTAAAACCCCTGACCCTTGGGGTTATCCCAACCTCTTCTTTGATTGGAGGTGATATAGTAAGCTGTTCTGTGATGTAAAAGTACTAGTGGGAGTGAGAGTTGGGAGAATAACCCAAAAGACATGTCAAATAAACAAAAAAATCCAAAAGAAGACAAAAAAGAATAAAGTAATAAATAAAGAAATAAAGTAAAATTCATATTGTAAAAGAATTCCTTATCGCCTACAGTTAGCACAAACTGATTCTTTACCTGTACTTGGCTGTTGCTATATAAAACCATATTGGTATATTTCTTGACCTAATCACTTTGTAAGAGAAGGCACAGCCTTTCAGCCATTTTCTGTTCATTTTATGATAAGAGAATATCTGGTTTAACTTTCTTACTGCCATTTACTTAAGATTAGCATTGCATACAACTAGCTTACAAAATCAAGCTGAGCTATCAACCATTGGCTTTCTTGTTTTACCTGATAGAGATTTTCTCCTTCTGTTCTTTGACATGTAAATCATTATCTTTCCCAAATGCTCCTTGAAATTCCATTATACACATCCTTCTTATATAAGGAAAACCTAGATAATGTAGCCTAAAACTAATGCCCAGGGCTTTTTGATATGTGTTCAGAGTAGCCTGCATGATAAACTGCAGGGTTTTTTTTTTCTTTACAATCTCTGCATTGTTGATTGTTGATTGTCAGTAGTACCTAGACAGCAGACTCCCAGACAATTTTGTGACAACTTATTCTGAGAAGAGTTGACAATGTTTCAGTAGTCTTTCTCTATGCATTAATCCCTAAACTTAAGAGAAAACAACTTTCCTCCATGGAATGGAATGTTTTCCTTTTAATAACTCCATAAAGGAGTTATTGCCTTACAATAAGGGGATTGAGGAGGAGGGGCACTGATTAATGGTTAATGGAAGGGCTAGCAGAATAGCTGTTTGCCTTGGTAAACTTTGTATTTCCTCTCTGATGCAGCATGTTCCAGCTGCCACCCTAGCTAAACTTAATAAAGAATCTTAATTTCTCCCACACCTTGTTTTCTCCTGAGTTAGTTTGTTGAATCCGGAAAAAAAATGAAATTGGCTAACCATGTAATGAATCATTTTGATGGATTACAATTTTTAATGTTGGGATGCAGCTCTCTCTTTCCCAATCACCTTAATACCTATAGTTTCTGAAGTTTGCTTAGGAAAAAGCATCAAAATCCTACTGCCATGGATGTTATATGTCACGTGGAAAGAGAGACATTTGGAGAAGCAGGGCAGACAAAGGGCAAGTGTATGCATTTGAGAGGAAGTCTTGTCCATGGTTTAAATGCAGTCTGCTTGGGAGGAACCATCCAGAAAGGATCGATTTGAAGAGTCCTTTATCCCAAGGAATTGCAGATTGATTGAATTTCACCTCTGCACTACCATCCTGAACTCAATGCTTCGTATATAATCCTACACATAAACATGGGAAATTAGATTTTTATTCATTTCTGGTGCATCCTTATCCATACACTGCAGAATAAAATATTTAAACAATAAAATGAAGCTGCATTCAATTTTCAACTTGAGCAAGAAAATGGAAAGAAAACTGTTTTTGAATTCTTCTAAATTAAATGTATGCCTAACAATACATGGACCGCTTTCTTCTAGATTAAAGTATTGAAATGAAGTTGATGTTGCTGACATCTTAAATTTAGTAGTGATTTGAAAATTATATTAAATTCCAAACCTTTCTTTCTAAAGTAATTTAAGGGAAAGAATGGAAAATCATGACACAATATTTCTTTGTTCATGCTGTATCATCATTTTAAGGTTATCTGGTAGAAAAGACATTTTACAATCTTCCTTTACTAAGGGCTTCTTATATACTATTTTCCTAGGTAGCATTAACTCATTATGTGCTCTTCTCACAAATCTTTGAAGAGTAATCAGAAAATTCTCTTTGAATTTATTGTTGGGAAGAAAATACTTTATTATTGGTCAGTTTTCTTAGCATCTAGACATAATAAGGCTTCTTTTGTTCTCTGCAGCTTAATTGCTTTATAGCATGACATTTCTTTGTGCTTCAGTTTCCCCACAGAGATTATTAATTAAAATAACTGATATTTATATTGTATTTTAAAGTTTATACATATCATTATTTATTATTTAGTTCATTACTTATTTATATTGTATTTTATATTGCACTTTCAAGGTTGCAGTGTTTTCTATTATCACATTGTAATATAGTATAGGATAAGTATAGTTTAACAGACTGTAATAGAGTGGAGTATATATAATATATATACTATATTAGATACTATAGTACATATTATAGTACAAGATATATAATATAACTTAGTAAGTAGTATAGTATATTTTATAGTATTGTGTATAATATATGTACTAAACTATATATATGTATATAGTATGCATGGGTGGGTTGGTTGGTTGGTTGGTCAGTTGGTTGGTGTTGGATGATTGGTTGGTGTCCTTTGTTCTTGAAGAGGACCAAAGTGACTTCACTGTGTTAGGGTCAAGTTACAGTGTGCCTGACTGTGACTGATCAGACCAATACAAGCTTGGGCTCTACCACAGGTCAAGCACAAATAGGCCATATAATATTTGGGATGGATTCTCTAAATCTGTACTTCTTGTGAATGTGCATGTGCACACACATATATATATATATATATATACACACACACACATATATACATGTGTGTGTATCTATAAAAGATATATGTGTATATGTACATGTATGTACGTGTACATACAAGATTATGAATTTAGAGTGCGTGTGTATGAGTGTGTGTATGTATGTACACATACACTCTGGGCAAGTCATTTAACTTTATTTGCCTCAATTTCCTCATCTATAATATGAACCAGAGAAGGAAATGGCAAACTACTCCAGTCTCTTTTCTAAGGAAACTTCAGAATGTGATAATGAAGAGTTGGGTAAGACTGAACAACAATAACATATGTAACATATTATATACTATATGCTATAGCAATATATAACAATATATACTATAGTATAAGAATTATATATTATAGTATTAAACAATATAATATAGTAACTGATGTTTATATAACTCTTTTGAGATTTGCAATTTAGTTTCAGCATGATAATCCTATGAGGGAAGCTGAATCATAACTTTTTTACAGATAAGATAACTAAGTCTCCTAAAGGCTTTTGTCCACAGTTATACAGGTAATGAGTAACAGAACCAAGACTCAAAATCAAATCTTCTGATCCTAAACTCTGTGATAGACAGACAGACAGATAGATAGATAGATAAGTAGGTAGATAGATAGATAAATATGACATCCTACCTCTAAGAGAGCATAATAGGTGGCATAATGGGAAAGGATTGGATTTAGGGTCATCAGACAGGATTTCGATCCCAGATCTGCATCTTGCTACCTGTATACCCTTGAGCAAATGATTTCATTTCATTGGGACACATTTTTCACATTTGTTAAACGAGAGTTTGGGAAAATTTTCCCCCAGTTTTTCTCCCAGTTCTGTTTGAGCTAGACTAGACAACTGAGCATCCTTGTCACACACACACATGTCAGTGTTACACTCAATATCCAACTATAATTCTTCCTTTATTTAGGACTGTTAAGAGCCTGTGGCAGTAGAATGGAATTTAAGTCACCAGGCAAAGCATAATGAGTTGTAGGAGGCAAATTATTTTAGGTAGTACCAAGATATTATCACTGGCCTCCCCAGAGGAACTTGCTAAGACTCCTTAGCCTGCCCTGACAGGGACAACACCTTCATAGGCTGCTCCTTCCTGGGGATTATTAGTACAGGTCTGCTCTGGTCATAACCAGTCAATGTCAGACTCTTGAAAAATCACATATTTAATTAGAGTTGAAGAACAGAAAGGAAATGTAAGTTTTAAAGGTAAAATGCAGGACAGAGAGAAAATGAATGGTGCCAAAGGAGCTGTTTTGCCACTAGCATTGTACCCTCAGAGGATGAGAGTTAGACAATTATTTTGAAATTACATAATTCTCTAATGAGCTCAGTTCTTTCCTTTACACTAGAGATCATACCCTCACTAGATCACAGAATCTATGATTTGGAAGAGATCTCAGAACTCATCTAGCTCTATTCACAGTTAAGGAAGAATCTCTTTTTCCAACACTGCCAACCAGTGGTCCAGTTCCCACATGGAGACCTTCTTTCAAAGAAATACATTCTACTTTTGACTGATTATAATTGTTAGGAAGATTGTACTTATATCAATCCAAAAATTGACTCCTCTGCAACTGCTACCAATTCCTCCTAGTTCTATTCTGTGGCATCAAGTAGAACAAGTTTAATCGCTTCCATATGAGTCCTTCAAATACTTGAAGGTACTCATCATGCCCCACCTTCCAAATCTTCTTTACCCAAAGTACTGTTTTACTGATTCTCATGCATATATTATTACCTCCAACCAACATTAATACATGGTCACATTTAAGAGACTATGTTCATTGTCCCACCTTCTATGTCATCTTATATGCTCTCTTTACAGAATTTCCATTCCTATATTCTATAGGATGATACCTGAGTTTCTATTACATGTAACATATTCTAGGCAAGAAGAAATGAATAAAAATGTACTGCTTTCCTGCATTCTTTCTTTCCTTGTTTTTAATTCATTATAATTTGTCTCTACCTCTTTTTCTCTTTCTTCAACATACTCTAAATCTACCTTTTTCTTAATATCCAAAATAATTTCCAAAAATTTCCAAAACTTAATTCTCTAATTTAGTAGTTATGCATATGTCCAATAATTCAGTATTTCTGTGTGATGCATTAAATTGCCATCTTTTCTCCCAGACCAAATATTCTCACTCCTTTCAGCTGATTGTCCTATGGCAAAGTTTAAAGTCTCCTCAGTGTGCTAGCATGCCCCTTCCTTTAGATTTATTCCAATCTACCAGTATCTTTTGTGGACATGAAAAAAAAAGAGTCTTCTACTGATCTTCTCTAGAAGTACCCCTTTGCATATTAAGCTTCCTCTCTAGTCCCATTGGCCTAAATGAACCATTATCCTAAACAAAGAGTTTCTTATACTCTCTTTTAAGGAGTACCAGAGATCCTGTCCCTAGCAGAAGCCTAGATAATTACCAGCTCTAGTCCATTGCATTCTGAAAGAGCCCTGAACTTGGAGTCAGAAGAACTTGGCTTCAAATCTGGTCTCAGAAATTTACTATCTAAGTGCCATGACAAGCCACTTTGCACCTCCCAGGCTCATTTTCCTCACTTCTAATATGAATTTTCAGTCAATGACTTTTGAGGTCTCTTTTAGCTCTTTATGGCATCTTTGTCCTGGACTATGAGAAGTCAAGATGAGAAGAAAACTGCATATCATCTCTCTCCTCCTGATTTCCACCACATTTTAAGCTCAAACCTACCCACTAATATCACCACTCCTTTTTTTCCTTTAAAGTGTGAGGGAAAGGAGAGAAGGATGAGGAGTAGACTCAACAAAATGATGCAAGACATTCATTTTGCTTAGTTTAAGTTGAAAACTGATAAGCTGATTCATGGAAATGGTGAGAAATTTTGAGTGATCTGGATACCTTGAACTTAGAAGAACCAATACATGACAAAGGAAATTTAACTTCTCTTCTTTCTGGGTTTTTTTTCCTATCATTGTTGTGGCAGGCAGGCAAGATTAAGTGGCTTGCTCAGGGTCACACCATTATTAAGTGTCTCAGATAAGATTTGAACTCAGGGCCTCGACTTCAGAGCCAGTCCTCTATCCACTGTGACCTCTAGCTACCCATAGAGTTCTTCTAAAATCAATTGACAGTTTGGGGGTACATATTAAAAGTGTGGAAACATTTAGATATTATCTTTGTTCCCAATGAGACTACAGTCTAATAAGAGAAACAAGATAGGCAATTGTGATCCCAACAGAAATTGCAAATGCAATTTTTTTCCAGTTTGTGGATAGGGGAGAGTTGGTCTGGGGGTGGATTGATGGGTTTCAGAATTGGTGAAATTTGAATTTCCTGGAGGAGGTAGACCTTGATTTGAATCTTTGGGGGCCTGTGCACAGAGCTTCATATTCAGCATGTGTTGAAATTGCAACAGATGGAACACATAAGAAATGTATTTTAATTTTATCTTTAGCAACATGGAGAAAACTAGCACCTAGTGTACTGTGGAGAGATAATAAAAGTTTATTGTCATGTCATTGTTCATAATGTGGTAAATCATACTTGTTCCTAGGGAAGAATTTTGGTTTTTCTCCCACTAGATTTAATAATCATGTTTCATTTAGGCACACCAAAAAAAGGGTGGGGCACAAATTCAGAATTGCTTCAGATGTTTTCTGAGCTATGTACTCAATTCCTTCTGTTTTCTTACAGTTCCAGCGGATACCAGATCCTCCATTGTACTTGTCTGGAAAGCAAGACCCTCAGCTTGGATAAAACATCGCACTATTCTACCAGCATTTCCATGGAAAAAAAATGAAAAACTATAGAATCTGCTCATTTTAACCTCTGTCTGATTTTAGCTTTGATCTTCAGTACACTCATTCTGTCTCTCACACCACAAATATGTCAGACCCTGACCCTTCATCTGGATTTGTGGGCAACGTGGAGAATGGAACTTTCCTGGAGCTCTTTCCCACCTCCTTGTCCACCTCCGTGGATTCATCTTCTGGCCATTTGTCCAACGTCTACATCTATGTTTCAATATTTCTCAGCCTTTTGGCATTTTTGCTCTTGCTCTTGATCATTGCTCTTCAGAGGCTTAAAAACATCATCTCATCCAGCTCGTCCTATCCTGAGTATCCTAGTGATGCTGGGAGCTCATTCACTAACTTGGAAGTCTGTAGCATCTCCTCTCAGAGGTCTACTTTCTCCAACCTTTCCTCCTGAAGCAAAATGAAGAGAGAACACTTTGGTGCTGTAGGGGGTTAGTTGCATGTTATAGTGATTCTTTCAGGCCATCCTGGAAGAGGTGACTCTTTGAACTCTTAGACTACCCCTCATCCCTTAGTCTCAATCACCCATTTAATTAGCAGTGCTTTTCACCTTTGAACGTAATTCTAATACAAACAGATTTAAGCATCTAGAAGTGATATGGAGTTTCACACTCCAAAACTGCCTTGCAGACCTAGACCTGCCTTTCAGTAGAGGGATCCATTAATTCCATGGCATTGGACATTCACATGTTCACCTGAAATTCACCTCCTTCTGTGTGACATTGGACTCTGTGCTTCTGAACTTCATCTTTTTGGAAAAAACATTTGACTAATAGAGCCAACCAAACTTCCAGTAAAATCTGTGTTTTTTTGCTATTTAGAATTATTCTGTTTTTCCCCAGTATTTGAAAGAACATTTTCCATGAATCAAATAATTCTGAAAGGTAATTTTAGTTTGAATGTCTCTTGTGAAATTTCTAGAATTTTGAAGACAGGCTCCAAATAGTTTATTTAGCGTTGATGTATCAAAATTCTACTGGCCAGGATTGAGAAGAAATTATTTCCTCATAGAGCAAGATAGGAATGACTATGAGCCCATGCATCATATTCTCAACGTATTCAGACTTAGTGTTTTTTTCCCTTACTTATATGTACCAGATCAAATGTTCCATATTTTTACCATTCTTTGTAATGATAATTTTCAATTTCAGGCATATCCCAGCACAAATCAAAAAAATGGGATCTTGTTTCATATCTATGATTCTTACTAATGGAATTAGGCACATGGAGAAGAATGTAAGCATATCATATTGTCATAATTTGCAATAACCAATTTGATTGAAGTGTGTTCATGTGCTCATATATTCAGTTTTATATTTTATATTCTTTACACTTTAATGCAGAATTCTGTAAAGGTAACAAGATACTAGGTGTATGTTGACTCACATTAAGTTGAATGTGTTAGAAACTGAAATACAAAAGCTAAATTTCATTTAAAGTTCAAAGTGAATGTTACCTCCCTTTTTACTGTTGTCATACTGTGAAGCAGAATTGTGAGAGATATAAGTGTAGGTTGTACTGGCAGAAATGTCTAGGTTATGATGGTCAGGCCATGTAATCCAAGCCACTGTCCCTGAAGCCTGCCAATGAATACAAATCTTATACATGAAAGAAATTAAACTTCACCAAAACAAAATCTGGCTCTTGCAAGAATAAGAATTTTCATAAATGCATAACTACCACTCAATTACTATTATTAGGTACCTCACTGTGAAGGTAATGTGTGTGTACATGACAACTCAAATGGCCATTTCTTATTCAATGTATACTTTTGCGGTCCTCTTCACAACCAAATTCTGCCCATTTAAAAAATTGGCTGAACACCCAAATTTATTTAGTCAAGAGAATACCCCCCAAAATTTGTTCAGTTCAAGATTTTTCAGGGCATAGACATACCTTGTATGCTGGTGAGTGTGGGAAACTTAGAGAATTTGTTAAAATAGAGGTCCACAAGGTTCCTAATTTTAAATATAGCTAAGGATAAATCAGGCTAAGGCTGTCTTTAACTGACTACATTTTCATAAATAGCCCAGAAGTTGTACATAGTTACTATCTTGGATTTTATAAGCTTGTACAGAAGTCACCTCTATCACCACATAAAGTCCATGAATGAGGGATTCAAGTGACAGAAAAAATGAAATATAGACCTGCTTTTTAAGCAAATGTTGTGGCTCTCTACCTATGAATGCATCTAAGTTGGATGAAACACACGAACATGTGTTTACCATATGGCAAAGTTATCTCTATGGCATAGGATCATGCAGATTTCAAAGGGACAATTTTTAATTACTAAGGAATAAAATTAAATGAGGTAGCTCTTTTTTTCATTTTTTTAGTGTCACCTAAAAGTAATCTATGTTGCTTTTTCCTTCTCAAAAGATAGATAAAAAGTTCCTATTGGAAGAGCTATTCACAGAAAGAAACTACCATTCAAAGAAAGTATTGAATTGCCAGAAAATATCCTGAAGGAAATGTGGTCAGCAATCATGATAGCTCATGGCAGTCAGTATTCATCAGTGATAAATAGCGGCACATTTGTGCACAATTAGAAGATAATTTCTATTTGTTCTTGCCACATTTCCAAGGTACCAATATAACTTGAGATGGATTTGTTTTCAGATTATTGATTGTGTTCAAAAGGGTTGGAAATTTCCCTGATAAACAACAATAATAAAATAAAAAAACTGGAGCTATCTAAAATCTGACTCATTCTGTTTATTACTACTATGACTACTACAACTATTGCCACTAATTTGTTGTTGTTCAATTATTTCAGTCATGTTCAACTTTTTGAGACTCCATTTTAGAAGGTGTTTTTTGTGGGGTTTTTTGTTTTTTGTTTTTGTTTTTTTTTGCAAAGATACTGGAGTGGTTTGCCATTTCCTTCTCCAGCTCATTTTACAGATAAGGAAACTAAGGCAAACAGAGTTAAGTGAATCTTTCAGGGTCATATAGCTAGTAAGTACCTGATGCTGGATTTGAATTGGGTTTTCCTGCCCCCAAGTTCAGGGATCTATCCACTGCACCACCTAGCTGCCCACTAACACTACTATAATTATGTCTATTTGATGGGGGTGACCTAAAAAGAATATCACTAAATATTTGACTTATTATGTCCTCACTTGAAATTACTTTGGGGAATTCTCAATCTGCTTATAGATAGCTCAAATATGGGGTCCACAGATATGGATGAGAGGACCCCTTTTCTCTATACAACCCCAGTTCACATACAAGCACTAAAGGTGCTATTTATCAGGTACAAAATGGCTTCCCCCACCCAAGACAGGGAAAACAAAATATAGAAAATGCAGGGAGCTCAAAGAAGCCAATAAACAAATATAGAAAACACAAAAAACTTAAATATAAATAATACCAATTCCATTAACTCTTCATCGAGTGTAATGGACCCCAACCAGGGTTCTAAGTTTCTCCAGACTCAAGACCACCCAATGTTTTGGATTCCAATTAAAGGAAAATCTAACTTGGATATACTAGAGAGACAACATATCAATATTCCAGTGAATCTCTCTTTCACTCCAGAGAGACAAGTTTTGGATCAAAGACAGACAAGCAATCTCCCTCCACTATTGTTTCCCATCTATAGGCAGCTAGGTGGTTTCGTTGATAGGGGCCCAGGCTTGGAGTCAGGAAGGTCTAAGTTCAGATCCACTCTCAGAGACTTAATAGTTCTGTAATCTTGAATAAATCACTTAACTTCTACCTCAGTTTCCCCAGTTGTAAAATAGGGAAAATAGCATCTACCTTCTAGGGTTGTTGTGAGAATTAAATGACATAATATTTGTGAACTGCTTGGCACATGTTAGGCATTATATAAATATCATCATTTTCATCTACATCATTTGAAAAACTAATATTGTAGAAAGGTAAAAAGTCCAAATCTGCCACATCAAAGATGATAATCTTTTGCTTCTGGTTTTTCTAATAGCAGGATCTATCAAGCATGATCTTCTCTCCCTAAAAGCTGCACTTCTCAGGGAATCCTCCTTTTTAATGATAAGATAAATTCTTCTTAGAATTAGCTCCAACATGTGCTCCCAAGGCTAATGTTGCCCATGCATTCTTTGTTTCAAGTAGGAGGATGAAATGCAGAGAGAACAGACACCAAGAAGTTCACTTTTGGAACACAGTTGCAATACATGTATACCTCTGCATTTTTTCCCAAGAATATTGATGTTGATATGACTGTGGAATGCTTTACATATGCTATCTCATTTGATCCTCACAGCAGCCCTACAAAAGACATGCTTCAAAGTATTAGTGTCTCCATTTTATGAATAAGAAAACAGAGCATTCTAGAGAAGCTAAGAGAACTGCACACAGTCATTAATCTAGTCAAAATGGGAAGCAAGATTCTTATCCAGATCTCCCTGACTCCCAAGTCAGGTCTTTCTACTAAGCGTCTGAGGCCAGATTTGAACTCAAGAAAATGAGTCTTCCTGACTCCAGGCCAGACATGCTATTCACTATGTCACCTAACCACCATATTTCTGTGATCCCTTTATAAATTAGGAAATTAACAGAGTAGAAGGAGTAATAGAATTGCCCAGTTTCTAATGGGGAAAACTTACTAAAATGAACCATGTGTCCTTTCTCCAGCTCTTCCTTTAGCCTTTATTCCCAACTAATTTGCACTGCAGTCCTACCTTCTGCTTGATTCATATTTCAAATCTTTTACATTTTATTTTCAGTTAATCATTTGTTTTTTAGTCCATAGAATGTCTAAGCCTAAATCCTGTCTCTGGTCTACATTGGCTATAACCATGAGCAAATCACTTAACTTCTCAGTACTTCAGGCAAATTGTTAAGACTATAAGTTACCAGTAAAAGGAACTTCCAGACTGGAAGTTACTTACACTGACACAATCACATGTCTAGATCAAACACACAGAGACAGAAATATATACAAATTTGTTTATAGACAGCTAGGTGGACAGTGCTGGGCCTGAAGCCAGGAAGATTCATTTGAGTTCAAATCTTGCCTCAAACATTTCCCAGCTGTGTGATCCTGAACAAGTCACTTGTTTGCTTCAGTTTCCTCATCTGTAAAATCAACTGGAGATGGAAATGGAAAACCATATCAGTATCTTTGTCAAGGAAACCCCCAAATGGGGTAACAGGGAGCTGGACACAACTGAAATGACTAAACAACAAAAATGTCTTCTCTGTGAATATACCTAAATACTTCCACGTATGTATGTATAAATATGTATGTATATATGTATGTAGCTATCTATCTACCTTCCTACTTATCTGTATATATATATAAGTATATACATATATAAATGCATATATACACACACATACCTATACCATTCTCTCTCTTGCTCTTACATTTTCTCTCTCTACATATATATATATATGTATATATATTTATATATATATACATGTAAACAGATTTATTCAGATAGATCTATCAATATATATTCACACCTACATATAGTCAGTCCTTAACATTCAAGTATTTAACTTTCATGACTTCAAATATTTGTGTGATTTTATCAGTAACTTCATTTCCACTTTCATGGTAACAACTGAACATATTTGCTGCTATGCACACTAAAAAAATAAGGGAGGTGTGATGCACAAATTAATATCAGAAAAAAAGGAGAGTCTTTGTAAAAGTGTTCATGAATCTGTCCCAGAAAATGCTAAAATAACTCCTTAAGTATGCAATAAGGGAATTGAAAAATGGAAAAGTGGCTAAATTAAATGGTATCACCCCACTCTCATGAAGTCATTCACTGCTGAGCAAATATTCCACCTCCCATGCAGCTGCACTCACTCCTGAACATCCCAGCCAGGGAGGCTATGGAGTTGGGGAAACAGCTAGGAAATGTTAAGTGTTTGATATAAGATTTGAACTCAAGTCCTCCTGACTTCAGGACTGGTGCGCTATCCACTGCACCACCTAGCTGCCCCTGGGCATTCCCCACCATTGCATCCAAATCATGAAGAGCCATGGAGGAAGCTCTGAGCTAAACCAGGGCCATGGATTCAGCCCAAGGCATGTGCTTTTCATGGGGGAACAGTTCAAACTCAAAACAGAAAGGAAGATTAGAGATGTCAGGTTGCCCTTTTAACTTCTTTACCTAGAGTTCTTCTAATATCTCTGTCCCTGTCCCTTCCCTTCTTGTCCAGCATCACCTCTCCTCTCCCCTGAATTTTATGGGTTATTTCATGGTTACTGTGTTAGAAAAAGTGCATATTATCAGAATTCATATTTTGTTATAAAGAATTATATTAGGAAAGTGTATTTTCAGTATTCTCTAATGAAAGATTGCAGTTTTTGGTAGTCCCAGGAACCTAACTTTCTACTTCCCATAGATTTAATGTATCAACATTCCCACTTTTGACTTTCATATCAATTTCTAACAACCTTATTCCCACAAAAGTTGAGGATTGACTGAATGTGTATATGCTCAATAAATTCACGTGACACTTAAATAAAAGTCAAATAAATACCTCTATGTTAAAATTTAAGTATTAAATTATTTCTTATTTTTAAAACATTATGACCTGAAAAACTAACAAAGATATTGTAATATATAGATATAGATAGATAGCAATTGGGGTTAAATGACTTGCCCAGGATCACACAAGCTAGGAAATGTTAAGTGTTTGAGATAAAATTTCAACTGGGGTCCTCCTGACTTCAGGACTGGTGCTCTATCCCCTGCACCACCTAGCTGCCCCTGGGCATATATTCTTTATAAAACTAAACAACTTTTTATTCATGATCCTATTTTCTTTTGAATATTTGACATATATTGGTAGTTTTATTCCAGTCTTCTATGTCATCCCTCTGCAATTCCCTAAAATTTTGGAGGCAGACATCATTTAGATTCCCTGGACTTAACTCTCCATTTTTATACTCATTTCCCTATTTTTCTGTCATATATACATTTCGTTCTCCTTTCCATCATTCATCCTTTCTTCAACTGATATTCTGGCGAGATTGACAAGTTCCTGGGAATTCCAGGTGATAATGGTACTGAACTATGAAAGTAAATCTTCCAAATTTGTCAAACTGAAACTTCTTGGCAAGTGCCCCAGTGTCCTGGAGAGAATCCAGGTCTAGGCACATTGAGTTGCTATAATTTTAGTATTTGCTACACTGCTGTATAGCACCTCCCTTGTGCCCCCAAAAATTCCCTTACTTTTCTCTCTTTAGAGCACACTCTAATTATTTCCTTTTAAGCAACATCCATTATATTCCCTTATAACAAAAAAGAATGTTTAAACAAAACCAACCTACATGTAAAGAAACTGTATCTGACAGTTCTTCGACTGTACTGAGGACAGATCTCTGTACTTGGACTCAGAGATACTTCCATTGTAATATTAGACCTCAGTTCCCTTCTATGTAAAAACAATGTAGGTAGACTAAGTGTATTCTAAGATCCTTTCTAGTTCTAAAGCTGTGATCATATGATCACTCTCTACCAAGAGGAAGGAAATGTACTTTGTTGCAAGTTCTTCTGGATCAAAACTGGACATCGCAGTTCATCATACTTTGAGTGCCTTTTACTGAAGTTTTCATTTGCTTTTTCATAGACTTGGGCATGTTTTTTGGTTTCTGCTTTCTGCACTCTGTATCCATTATATATCACAACTTGTTCATCCCCCCCATTTGACAATCATCTACTTTGTTTCCATATTTTGACTATCACAAAACCTGCTATGATGAATATTTTGAACCATGGAGTCTTTGTTTCTGTCTCAAGATCTATGCCCAGTAAGAAGTAGGATAGATGAGTCACAATGTAAGAACAGTTAAATGATTTTACTTCCACAATTACAAATTATTTGCAGAAAGGTTGGACTAATTCCCAATTCCAACAGCTTATTAATGTTACTATCACCATAGCATTGCTTATTTCCTTTTTTATTATCTTTGCTACTGGAAGAGCAGTCTTACTGTTGTTTTAATATACAATACGACTATTAGTAGTAATCAAGAACAATTTTCATTGTTAATAATTTGCAACTATTTTAAAACTTTGTTCATATATTTTAAACACTTATCTCCAGGGGAATAGCTATTGATCTTTTGCATTTAAATCAATTTTGTACTTTTAATGCAAAGATATTTTTTCCTTATTTGAGTATTTTTCTTCTTGATCTAGTTGTATAGATTTTATCTGTACAAAAGCTTTTTAATTGAATTTTTCTATTTTGTTCTTTATGATCAGATCACTCCCTTTATTACAAGCTTGTTTTGGAAAGTTTCTATCCTCAGTTCATAATCATGAATGCCATCTTCTTTATTCTCTACCTTTTAAATAATGTGACCTTTTAAAGTTGTATCATAAATCACTATCAATCTTATGGTTGTCTTCTATTAATTCTTATGTAATGTATAAAGCTATTAAGCATTGTGGTTCTGCTGGGAAAGCATTATGTTGTTATGTGAATTGTAGACAATGCAAGTAAAAACCGTCTAGAGTGTAGGTATGCCTGATGACCAAAATGTTTGTTATTATATCAAGTGATTGAGATATTTGTTTTCCAATTTTTTTTCTCAGACTTCTGGTTTCATTAGTAAATGGAAGTCCCAGTGAGAAAATTCTCTCTGCCAATAAAGATCAGTACTTAGAAGGCTGCCTGCATCATTGAGAGGATAACTTAATTGCCCAGGATCACTCAGATATGTAAAAGAAAATTCTGTGCTCTTCATTTAAGGCACAAGAAAGCCAGAGGAATATTTATTAATTTGTATTAAATTAATTCAAAACAAAGAGGGAAAGGGGAGACAAAAGACAGAGAAATTGAATTTCTACATGCATTTGAAAATCTAACACAAATTTAGAGCTATAATTTATGATGCATATAAGCAAGACAAAATTCCACAATCAAGATTAAGCAAGGATTCAGAGGTTAAGTAACAAGCTTAGAAAAATAGTAACTTAAAATTTTGGTTAATCATAAATAATCAATTCTTTTCTAATCCATCTTTCACTATATCCTCAAAGTGGGAATTCTTAACCTGAGTCCCATGGACATCTCCCTTCCCCAAAGGGTCCATGGATAAATTTCAGGGAATTCATGAATTTGGATGGGAAGAAATTTGCATTCTTTATTTTTCACTATCCTTTAACTGAAATTTATCAGTTCTTTCAATCATGAATGGAGGCAACAGTCATTATTTTGAAGAGTCCTATATATTGTTAGAGATCCATCTCTTGCTTCCTTCCTTCTCCCTTTCCTTTCTTTTTTCCTTCCCTCCCTTCTTCCCTCTTTTTCTGCTTCCCTCCCTCCTTCCCTTCTTTTCTTCTTCCCTCTTTTTCCCTCCTTCCTTTCTACTTTCTTCCCTCTTCCTCCAGATCTTCCTTGTTCCCTTTCTTCCTCCCTGCTTCCCTCCCTCCCTGCATCTCTGTCTTTGTCCTTGTCTCTTTCTCTGTCTCTCTCTCTCTGTCTCTGTCTCTCTCTGTCTCTCTGTCTCTCTCTCTCTCACACACACACACAAAAACACATACAGAAATCCCTAATTTTAGAATTCTCCTTAACACCTTCTCCAAACATGAACTTTAGCGATACTTCCATTGACTAAAGGAATTAAAAATGTCTTTCTTCTCTTAGTTTGATCATTACCTTAATATAATCGAAACTTGAGAAAAGGAGGTACTGTTTAAGGGCATCAGTCAAAGGCTTCTGGCCCTGGTATGTATCTCTCTCATTTCATCCTTAAGGAGAACTTGAAATATCATCCATTTTCTCAAAGAAAATAGTTGGGTTCCTGATATGGAAAAAAAATGTATCAAAAGACATTGTTTTCCCAGAAGTTTGATTATTTATAGGATTTTTTTATTAGGATGGGACCAAAACTAGAGAAATATTTATTTCTTCATAATTCTGAAAGAAAAAGGAGAAGAGCCTTAGTTTGCTTTCACATTATCCACAGAACTATCCATTACACCAAGGCTGTCTTTGCTTTCTCAATAATCATGGAAAATGATGGTAATCTTTATTGAATTCTAATGACATAAATGCTGTTCTTTAGGACTGTTAGTGAAGGAGTTGCTCCAGTTAATTAAATATTCTGGTTAAATAAAGGTTACTCTATATATCATACATGGATGACCAAATTTTAAAGAACTCAAAAAACACAAAACATTGAAACTGTACTGAACATCATTTAATTTTCCACTAATGACTCAAGCAGTGTTATAGAATTTTCCTGATTCATTTTCATGAACATCACTTAGCAAGTTACTGCAGAAATCTTATTTAATACAAAGATCTTTTTCTAGTAAGTGGTAGCAGTAATGCAGTCCAATCTCTTTATTTTGCATATAAGGAAGCTGAGATCCAGAGAGATTAAAGGATATATTGTTGCTCAGCAAATAATGGAAAGCTTTGATTATTAGAACACCAGGTAAAAGAATTTATTGTAATGCTAATTGGAACAAGGGGCCAATAAGTGATGCAGTGGATAAAGTGCTTGCCCTTGAATCAGGTAGTCTGATCTTTCTGAATTCAAGTCTAGCATAGACACATTTTATGTGACCCTTGGACAGTCACTTGACCCTGTTTGCTTCAGTTTCCCCATCTGTCAAATGAACTAGAGAAGGAAATCATAAGCTATTCTAGTATCTTTGGCAAGAAAACCCCAAATGGGGTCATAAAAGAGTCATATAGCTGAAAAACAATTGCAACGATAACCACAAAATTGAAAAATCTCAAAACTCAAAAGTACCTTATGGGCCTTCTGATCCCCTGATTACCTGAGTAAATCTCCTTAACAACATCTTTAAGTCATTACAATAATATCCTGTTCAAATTCAGTTCAATCCAATAAGAATTTATTGAATGCTTACTATGTGTCAGAAACTGTACTAGGCACTGGGAATATCAAGGCAAAAAAGAAAGAATTCCTGACCTTTAAAAATTTAGATTTTACTGAAAATAAACAAACTGTATTCATCCCAATGCTCATACACAAAATAAATTCAGAATAAATAGTAAGTAATTTTTTTGACAAAAAGGCATTAAATACTAGGAAGATCAGGAGAAGTTTCTGGTTTAAAGTGACATCTGATAATGTACTTTGAAAGAAGGTGAGAATTCTATGAGTCAGGAAAAAGGAGGAAGAGTATTTGGGGTATATACACAGCTCGCACAAGAAAGTGTGTGGGAGAAAACTGGGACACTGATACATTGTTGGTGGAACTGTGAACGGATCCAACCATTCTGGAGAGCAATTTGGAGCTATGCTCAAAAAGTTATCAAACTGTGCATACCCTTTGACCCAGCAGTGTTTCTACTGGGCCTATATCCCAAAGAGATTTTAAAGGAGGGAAAGGGACCCACATGTGCAAAAATGTTTGTGGCAGCCCTTTTTGTAATGGAAAGAAACTGGAAATTGAAAGGATGCCCATCAATTGGAGAATGGCTGAATAAATTATGGTATATGAATGTTATGGAATATTATTGTTCTGTAAGAAATGACCAACAGGAGGATTTCAGAGAGGACTGGAGAGACTTGCATGAACTGATGCTGAGTGAAATCAGCAGAACCAGGAGAACATTATACACAGCAACAAGACTATACGATGATCAATTTTGATGGACATGGTTCTCTTCAACAATGATGTGATTCAAACCAGTTCCTATTGTTCAGCGATGAAGATAGTCATATACATCTAGAGAGAAGCCTATGGGAACTGAGTACGGACCACAACACAGCATTTTAACGCTTTCTGTGAATATCTCCATGAATTTTGTTTTCCTTCTTAGGTTGTTTTTTCTTCTTGTCTTTCTAGATCTGATGTTTCTTGTGCAGTAAGATAACTATATAGATATGTATACATGTATTGTATTTGTCATATAATTTATCCTATTTATCATGTATTAGATTACCTGTCATCTAGGGGTGGGGTTTGGGGGGAAGGAGGGGAAAATCTTGGGAAAAAAAGTTTTTGCAAAGGTCAATATTGAAAAATCACTCATGTTTTGTAAATAAAAAGCTTTATATATTAAAAAAATAAATCAAGTTCATGGATTCCAGGTTAAAAAACTCTTTTTCAAGGTGCCATATGACTGTGAATTATTATTAAAACATAGGAAGATGGTAATAAATGACCATTTAGTTTGATGCTCAAAAAAAAGTGTGTGGGATAGCAATAAGTAAACAACAAACTAGGCTGAGACAAAGTAAATATAAAGGGGCAAAGTAATATTATTCTGGACTATTATATATGTTGCAATTAGACTGTGATGAGCTTTGAGGCAGTTCTAATTATTAGGAAGTTATACCTTACTTGTGATACATCACTACTAGTTTCTCCCTGTGGTAATAATAATAAGAAATAGAATCCTATTTTCCACATTACCATCCCTCAAAAATTTGAAGATTCTATATATTCCTTAGTCTTCTCTTCTCCTGAGTTCTTTCAAATAATTCTCTTATGGCATGACCTAAGAGGCTCTCCCAGTTCTGGTCCCCTTCTGATACTGTCCAATTTGTCTATATCCTCCCAAAAATATGCTATCCAGGGACAAACACAATTCTTTAGATTCAGAGCTGTACACATTGAGATCATCCTCTTCTACATTCTGAACATGATCCTTCTCTCAATGTGGCCTAGGATCAGATGACTTGGTTGCTTTGTCATGCCATTGTCTGGTCATTATTTTCCATCTTTTGTTAGTCAAGCTAATTTTTTAAATCTGAAAGTAAAACTATATCTAATCTCTTTAAAATTGTATTTTACTAGATTGAGTTGGAGTCAGTTCATATCACCTCATGATAACTGATGGATAAATTCTTAATGTGAATATTTACACCTTAGGAACAGGCAAACACTTTGGAAACAGGCAAACATTACACATCAACTTGATTTATGTTTTGTTGATTATTTGGACTTAAGAAAATAATGGACAAAATGGTAATGCTATAGATTGAATTAAAAAACGTGTATGTGTGTATTTTGGGAAAGTTGGTTGTTAAACATTTGCCACCACAATACTGGATTCCATCTATTTTTCTAGCCAGTTAAGATCTTTTTGGATCCAGACCTTGTATTAACTATTTCAGGGAAATTTTGTGATATTTATAAATTTGATAATCAGGCCATTTATACCTTTATTCAAATCATTACCAAAAATGTCAAAAAAAACTCTGAGTAGAACAAAGATCCTTCACCATTTCACTGAATACCTCTTTCTATATTGACATCTAACTATTAATGGCTAATCTTTGAAAGCATTTATGAACCCAGTATCAAATCTCATCAGTTAGCTAGCCCAGATGACCATGCATCATGTCCACAAAGATAGCTGAAGAGATTTTGCAAAATGCTTTGTTGAAATACATGTAAACTCTTTACAATACCTTTATATCTTTTTATAACGCTTTTGTATCTAGTCTATTCTATCATGATCTGTTCTTGGTTATTTCAAGCTAGAACTTTGAGATTATAAACTCCATTTCTTTATGTGTACTGAAATAATCCAGAATTTTTTCCAGAAATCAAAGACATATTTAGTAAACTATCATTTATTGACTCCCTCCCCCCTTTAAAAAAATCAACAGAAAATTGGCCTTTTTCTAATTCTACCATAACCCACCATGACCTTTTGAAAATCACTTGACATGGATAGGTAATCAAATCTTCCAGTTGTTCGGAATTCTCTAGTTTTCCTATTAACTATATTTCTCTGTCCTTTCTAGTTTAAAGATAATTCTCATTGCTAGAAAATTCAGAATAACAATAAGAATTGAATATTTCTGCCTTTCCTTCATCCATCAATTGATAAACATTTATTAAATGCCTACTAAGTACCAAGCACTGTTCTGTGCTGTTATAATTATCCAATCTACTCTAAGCAGTGTTCCTACTCTTTTTTAAAATCTCCCTCTATTGCATCCCCCTCCCATTTTTTTGGTTTGTTTTGCTACGGTTGTTGAGGTGATGATGATCATGATGGTTCTTAGCATTCATAACAAGCTTCAGCTTAGTTGGGTCTTTGACATTGCAGACACTATTATATAGAGAGCCACAACCTTATTTTCCATTCATTTTCTATCACTCTTTTTTCTGCCTTTTTTACATTTTTTTTAAAAATCTAAATTGGTCAATAAGTTCTCCATGAATCCACATTAGTCCCTCTAGATAGTTCCCTTTCCCTTTTCTGGAATGTATCTTCAGAATTTCATTCTTGAAAGAATCCTATTATTATTCTCTTTAGCATTCTGGGCCAGGAGAATTCTGATCTGCTTGAATGACATGCTTTTAAAGATAATATGATTTAATTTTAAAATATGTCCGCTAAAGAGGGTTGTCCAGATGATAATCTCCTATCCTGGTGGTTTTTAGTAAGATTCACATAGAAAAAAAATGTGTTCACATATGTAGGCTGGGACAAATCTTTCTGATAGCAGGAACCATGCATATTAAGTATACAGCACAAGTGTACTAATTTCAATATGTTTCTTACTCAAATGTGGAGGAGGGCAAGTCAGCAAGTGGGAATATTATGGCATGTAAATTACTGTAAAGCCTAAATTCTGCCGTCATATATAGCCTAATCCTAGCAATATGTATTTCATTCCTATCCATGAATTTAGAGTCAGATGATCTAGTCTGAAGCCAAGTTCTGCTGCTTCACTTTGTGAAGATCTCCTATGTGGATCTTCAACGAGTCATTTAATTTCACAGAATCTGTTTCCTCAATGGTAAAATGAAGTTGGACTAAATAATCTCAGTGGTCCCTATTATACCTAAATCCTATGATCCCATGAAAAGTGGATAAATTCTACAAAAATGATGAGTGTGCCAAAATGGGTAATTTCTCTAGTCTAATTCTCAGAGCAACTATCTTTGGAGGGCGATGAAAAAAGCCTAGCTACTATTCACACTTATACTTACATTGTAGTCTTGGAGACAGGAATGCAAAAAGTAAAAAGTTCTACAAATAGTAACTGCATTGCAAAACACATCTAGATCTTTAAGAACACCTGGATTAAACAAGAAGATCTCTTCTGGACATTTTACCTGAATCTGATTAATTGTGCTACCAAAGCAATGCCATTGATCAAATGTGTTAGTATCACAGTCACTTAACCTTATTTGCCTCAATTTCCTCATCTGTTTAAAAAATGAGTTGGAGAAGAAAATAAGAAACCACTCCAACTTCTCTGTCAAGAAAACCCTAAAAGAGGACACAAAGAGTTGGACACAACTGAAAACAATAGCAAAGTTGAAGTTATGCTAACATAGCCTCAAAGAAATAATAAAGTCCATTTTTCAAATTAATAAATCCAAAGAAATCATGCAAAGCTGAGCCTATTACTCACATCCCCACAATAGTTGTGGCTTCCTACTTATTCAGGATAAAGTTAAGTCTTGAATTTCAATTGACCATATCTTAAGAAAAGACATTTGAAAGGAAAAGATGGAGCACATTTGTCCTAGATGGCTAATGATCTCCAAAGGTTTTAATAAACTGTATTTATGGAAATTAATTTTATTGAGAAAGTTGATGCAAGGGCAGGGAGGTGGCACAGTGGATAAAGGAGAATCAGGAGTACCTGGATTCAAAACTGGCCTTGTGATCTTGGTCAAGTCACTTAACTGTCACTATCTCACCCCCTCATCCCCAAAAGTAGATGAAATGCTATATTTTTCAGTTATAAATGCCTAGAGTTGGCCACTAATGGAGTATAATTAAGCCTTTCTTAAAAAATAGAAATACCACCCAATGATTAAATATGTTCTAGTTTTAAATAATATGGCTGCATCTCAAAATCCCTTTTTTTAACCTGTCCTGTCACAAGAGTAATTCTCTCCTTCGTTCTTCATATCCTTCAAAAAAAGTATTTAAAATATGTTATTTATTCTGTAATAAGATTGGAGCCTCATTTGTATCAAATGGTTTCAGCATAACTGTTTACTCAAAAATTAAAATGATATTCCTCTTCATCTGACATCAACCAGCCAACCAGTCTCAGCATTTATATAATTATTGTAAATAATTACAGTAATGTAATTTATAGTAAATGTAAATTACAGTAATGGATAGGTATGAACAGTTATTATAACAATGATTAAAGACTTCTTTATAAATAACAATACTCTCTTTGCAGTAAATTACATAAGAAATCATTTTATTACATATGATGAAATGAATTCAGAACTAAACAGAGCTGATCTAGTAAAATCAATAGGAAGAAGCTGTGCCAAAGATACAAAGTGTTTTTTATCCAGTCATTTCTGAATAATTAAGGGATTTTTCCTCCATGCTATAGTATTGTTTTCAGAGAAATTGAAGTTGCTAATCTTCTATGAACTACTAATTTATGCTATGATGGGCTAACTGTTCTTAATTTATTTTGAGATCTGATATCCAATCCTCAAATGATTTGGGGGGGTCATATATATGTGTATATATATGTATATATATGTGTATATATATATAAATCCTCGATTTATCAAGTTTGAAAATGTTGCTTAGACAAGATTTGTTGACAAATCTTGGGTCTTCTATAAGAGTAACATTAATTCCAGTTACCTCTCATTAGTGAAAAATAGAGCCCTTGTAGATTTCTCTTTCCAAACCTCCAAATTAATTCCAATTTTTGAAACACTGTTATAGTTTGCTATAATACTTTTTGTAAAAAATTGATGATTCCCACTGTTTCACTACCATTTTTCAGTTGGTATCCTTAGATATATATCTGTGAATTTATGATCAGTGGATGGTGCCACACAGATTCAGCTCAGAATGGGTGAGGAGAATTGAGGAAAAGTAGGAGAGTTAGAAATTTTGATAATGGAAGGAAAATTGAAACGATCAGGCACTAATTCACATAATATTAGCACATTCAACCTAATCTGATTGACTCAGTTCTGGGAACAATAACACTTCTGTTTGTCCAGAGCTCTTGGGGGCCATATCAAATGTCCAAAAAATTAGAAAGAAGGAGGAGAAAAACTCAGATTGGAAGTGCATGACTGGGACTTGGCTGAGTGAATGTCATAGCTATATGACAATTACATAAAGGGTGGGGGGAAAGATGTCTAAAATGTACAGCAGATATTCAGAAGGAAAGTGGTAATAAAAAAATAGAAAGGATTGCTGGAGGAGGAAAAGGTATTTATCTGGTCCAGTGACTTTACCCTCTAAGAAAATTTTAAATCAGTCCTTTTTACTCTATTCCTGAAGCTCTCAATCAACTGTTTCCATATCAACATCTAGATATTTCAAGCCTATTTGTACTATTTGCTTCAGTGACCTTAAAGGCAATTTATCCTACACTGTTTAGAATTCAGAGTTAAATCCCATGGTTCTGCTTGAATTATCCTTTTCCCTTTGGAGATACTGTTGCTCCCTGGAAATGGGTCTTTTCTCACTTCAACAGATAATTTATTTCAGCCCTTCTTATCAGTTTCCCTCCTTCAATCTGATGCCTTCTTTCTTCATTCACCCTAAAGGTTTTTCTTCTCCAAAGGGATTGTTCTTGCTTTTAATTTTTCCCAGTAGCAAGCATCTTTAACCTTTGGTTTGTTCCTCCTTGCTCACCCTGAACCAGTGAAGCAATCTAGTCTGCTCTTATCCCTCTCAGACTATTTAATGTTGTCTAGACTTGTAATGTTGGCAAAGCTAAATCCTGGGGGAATTCTGTACTACAATCTAGTAATGCTCTTTCTTTAAGATTGTGCTTCAAGTTCTTTTACCAAAGAAAAGTATTAGAATAGGAAGGATGTCTAAGATATCAATATGCATATTTGAACCATTTGTCACAGTGTGAGCACCTCCACTAAATTCAAATGTTTTAAATATTGTTAGAGTAAACAAACCTATTTTCTAAGGAAGTAAGACCTTCAGCTCATTTTTGTTTCCAAGGCTGCTAACCTTCCCAAACTGGGGTAGGGAGGAGACAAGAGGAGAGGGGGAGGGAAACAGTGTTAGAGGAAGGGAAAGGGGTGTAACAAACAAGCATTTGGAGAATTGTTCTCAGTATGTCTTTCCTTGAATTATCATCATCATTTCAATTTCAGTTTAGTCAGCAAGGCATTGTAACATCCCTATCACAGTTAAAGATGTACATATAGGTCAAAGAATTCCCTAAAAGGAAGTAGCTGGTAGCATAGTGAATAGCACTGGACTTGTAGTCAGGAAGAACTGGCTTCAGACACTTAATAGCTGTGTGACTCTGGCAGAGGTACTTCTGTCTGCCTCAGTTTCCTCAAATGCAAAATGGGGATAATTTATAAAGCCTACTTCACAGGATTGTTGTGAAGATCAAATTCAATAATATTCTTATGACCCTGGAACATCATTATTATTAGTATTCCTTCTTCCAGGTGGCTAATGTCATGCTAAGACATATGACATCATTCTGCCAATAAACAGGAATATCACAACTCAATCACTGTCTGGACCATGAGAGCAAAAAGTAAATTGAGAACTATGGAGTTCTAAGAACAGGATCATTTTTTTGTCCTGGAGATAGAAAGAGGTGGTAATGGAATTAATTAGTTTCTGTGAGCAAGAAAGGCAAATGATGAGTCAGCGATATACTAGACAGACTCTGTCATTCTTTGGACAAAGGGTGAAAAATTAAATAGGAGGATGAAAAGAAAGAAAGAGAAAGCAAGAGAAAATCAAAGGACCCCTAGGTTAAAGGATGCTTGTTACTGGGAGAAATTAAAAGCACAATCTCTTTGGAGAAGAAAAGCCTTTAGGGTAAATAAAGAAGGAAGGCATCAGAATGAAGAAGAAAAACTGATAAAATAGGCTGATATAAATTATCTGTGGAACTGAGAAGGGAGAATTTCAGGGAGCAATTCCAAGAAAATAGAGAAAATCAGAGAAGCTTTAGCAGATCAGGTTTTTTCAAAGGCTTTTCCTTCTAGGTCTTCCTATGATAGAGACCAAACTATAAATTCAGATACTCAAGGCAAGTAGTACCTCAAATCAATGTTTTAAAGGCAAATTAATTTGGAGTAGAAGAGACTTGGGTGAGAATTTGGACTTTTGAACACAGAGACTCATGGGGTATAGGTCCCAGAAAATCATTTCTTGGAGAAAAATTAAAACAAATTACAATTCAGCCCTCATTAAGGGCATTCAGACTTCTGCAACTAGGAAAAGGACAAGCATAGGGAGAGCTCCCCTGGGATGTAGCCAGAAGGAAGGAGATTATCTAATATCTTCCTATTTTAGCTAATGATTCTCACTAACTAGATACTAAGCTTACATGTTTCTACCTACTGAAGGAGTATAAGTACTAATAGAATCTTCTGATTCTTAGTACACTTAGAAAAGCCCTGCTCACTCTACCCTGATTTATGACTGCTTTTCATGTGTAGTCTCATCTATTTAGGTTGCAAAGAAAAAGAAACATGTCATTTAATCTTTGAATCTTCCTCAGGACCAGACACAAAGATTCACATGTAGCAAGGGTAGGAACATTAATAAATGTTCCTTGAATATATTGAATATATTTATGTATTTTGCATTTTTGTATTTAGCCAATTTTTTATGATTTTTTTCATGGTAGTGATCATGAATTCTTTCTTCTTTATCCTTTCCAAAAACAGATCTAGAAACTAAGAATAGCACTGCAGGAAGCAAAATCTAGAATTAAAGTTTTGTGGATCAGACAACTATCAAAACTCTAGCCTTTTCTCCAAATTTTTCATACATGATATTCATTCTATAAGTATACTTATGACCAACTAGACCTAGGCTATATTTCTTGCAAGCATCTTTTTAAAGGATACCACTTTGTGAGCTCAAAATAAAGAATGATTCACTTGATAGGTTTGCTAATAGCACCTGCAGTGACTTCAGAAAGATTTTGAGAGATGCTAACGTATGATTGAGGACCTATCCAATATTCTGCTCATCAGTATTCATTAAATACACATTTGGAGGCCATGATAAAGAATATTCACTACAGTAACTTGTTATTCAGTGTCATCAAAAACAATTAACTCCCTATTATCTGTTTGCTGAAGCAAGGTGCCACTGACAACCAACCATGAAGACCAAATCAAATAAATCCCAACCCCTTTTAAAATATAAAGACTAGGTGGCTAAGCACCATATTCTCTGGACACCTCCTGCTCTACTTCATGTAGTTATTGTAGATAATTTAATATGTAGCTTGGAAATATTTTACTTAGGATTGCCTAAAAAGAAACTAGAAATGGTAATTTTTTAAAATATTATTAAAGTGTCCTAGCCACTATAATTCAAAATATATATATATATTCAAATGATGACTCACTTAACCAACATGCATTTTAACTATCTATTATGTATTAGACAGTGTTTGGGGATGTATAGTAAATCAAAATCAAAATCAAAATAGTATTTTAAAAATGCTTTTATTTTTTCAAAGTGTTTTACAGATATTATTTCATTTTATCTTCATAAAAGTTTT
>JAJPUD010000914.1:192138-265950 GCA_023553655.1 Myrmecobius fasciatus
TCATTGCATACAAGTCCAACTTTATATCCACTATGCTACCTGAATGCTATGGCTCCTGCCCTCAAGGAGCCTACATTCAATTGGGAGAAACAATATCTATACAGGTAAGTATTCACAAAATGCATACAAAATAGTTGTAAGGTAATTTTGGCAATAGGGGAAGCTAACTTCATGAAAAAGATGAGACTTGAACTATGATCACTAAGTACAATCTCCTCATTTTGCAGATGAAAGCCAAGGAGGTCAACTTACTTGTCCAGGAACTTAAAGATAACAAATGGCAGAGCTGGGATTCAAAGCCAAGTCCTCTGACACCAAAGACAGAGTTCTTACTTTCCCACATTGCCTTATGTATATAGGCATAAAAATTCATACACATAATAATTGTGATTTTTGAAAAATAGTTTTTGATATTGTTATAAGTGATGACTCCAATGTGGAGTCACTTAAGGTAAGGTCCTAGTGACCATAAACATTTAACTTATGACAGCTTGTACTTTTCTACTATCCTGATTTATTCTGACCCTGTGTCAAACATACAAATGATTGGAGCTATTTGATTGATTACAATGGCTGTTTGCTAACTCCTAGTTTGGGAATCTGCCATTATGAATTAAGATCCTCACTCAATTTCTGGTCCTAATTAGAAACATACACCCAAATCTAGAATAGATAAGGATCCTGAGAATTTCTTTACTGTTGGATCTGATTAGAAATGCTCTCTCTCATATCAGGCAACATTGCCTGTTCTTACTAAGGTACAAAACTTCCCTATTCTCACCTTACTCTGAGTGTGTAGTTCCACTGAGATCTTTGCCACTGTGCATGTTTTCTTCATGTGAATGACTCTGGTTCTTTGTGAGACCAAATTTCTGCCTGTACCACGTGTGTTGTGTGTTTGTGTTTATGTGTTCATTTCACCTGCTTTCTGTACTCTATAGTAACAAAACTCACACTTGTACTAACTTCTCAAGTACTAATTTTCTTTAAATCCTCAAACCCAGATCTTAGCTCCAACCAGAATTGTGAGATCAAATAAAGCACTGTATAAAGAAATTGAATGCTGTCAAGTATGGAAACTCTTTTAAAACTCAAACCTAGTCTGTTATACTGATTTCAAACCCTTCAATCTGGTTGCTTCTATTTATTAACTCTGAAATATTTGATCCTGGTACTGACTCCTGTTTCTGATCTAAATGCTGCCTTCAACCTATGTAGAAATATTTTGTCACTAGTATTGTACAATCCACTTGGCTTGTCTGATTCTTTTATGAGGGGGAATCTTCTGGTCTTTCTGTTCTTCCCAGCTCCATGTTGTTGAAGACTTTCAGGGCCAAATCCATAGTATGATTTTGGGCGATGTAGTAAGTTAAGGTATCTTATCTGCCATATAACCCAAGTCATACCTGAAAGGAATCTTTGATATAACATGTCTGATGCATGCCAAGTCAGTTTCTGCTTAAAGATGTCCAAGAAAGTGTAAGCAAGCAACTGAAATTTTGGACAATTCTAATTATTAGAAAATTTATTTATTTTCTGACTTCAAACCTAAATATACCTCTTTGTGGTTTCCTCCTATTATTCCTCTGATCCCAAACAGAATAAATCTAGCTCTTCCTAACCCTGGGAGATCCTCAAATACTTGAAAACAGGTATTATATGCCCCTTCAATCTTCTCTTCACTAGGTCAATACCCACAATTCTTCAATCTTCATATAATATGAACTTAAGGTCCTTCAACATCCTGGTTCCCCTCCACACACAGTTGGTCTGTGTCTTTCTTACACTGTAGTTCCCAGAACAGAATATAATTTTCTGGCAATAGTAGGGCTAAGAGACACAGTATATTTCTGCTGCTTCTCCCACTAAACTTTACTAGGCATTTCTTTGCTTTTCTGGTAGCAATTAGAAAACCAGATAAATTAATTATAACTGCAGTGCATAGATTCTGGGTTCACTCTTCCAAACCACAATATGACTAATAGACCAAGTCCCTAGATTGTGGCTGGCAACATCTCTCTTTGGGGATTGAGGGGGTAACCCTATGAGACCAGGGATTACATGAAATATTCCAATTCAATCATTTACATATTCCTCCCAAAATATATTACTAGTTAATATCTTCCCAATATCATTTAAGCATTTAAAATCAATTAGATTATTTTAAAGGATATGGCTCAGCAGCCAAGCTTTTCTCTCCCATACAGTAATCTAAGGATACCTAAATATGTTCTGGGGGGAGGAAGTCCTCTCAATCATGAATTTCTGAAAGCAAATTTATCAAGTCTTCACATCAACTGGCATCAGGCAGAGCATATTGTACATTCTCTGAGGGGCTGGGCCTTCCCCAGCTAGTATCCATATTATATGAATAATATTCAAATCAGGAGACTAAAATAAACTCCTAGACCTTTAACTCTGAAAGTAACAAATTTGCATTTGAACAATATTCTCCTAGAAAAAGAAAATATCCCTGCTTTTGTAACTAAACCAGGAGTCCTGGTAGAAAATTTTAGGTTATGTCAGAGAGAAAGCTGTTGCCAGGGTAAGACAGCTGTCTTAACTGCCTATGTGTAGGAAGACTATGCTGATGGAATCCTCCCAGCCACTGAAGCAATGAATGAGAGGACTTGGAGGTGGCTGCAGCAGTGACAGGGAACAAGGTGGTTGGTTTTTGGTCCATAATGTCCTCTATTTTTATGATAACTATGAAACATCTTCCTGCATCCCAAGCCCCCAGAATGACTTAATAGAATCATAGTTCTATAGTTGGAAGAGATCTCAGAAACTACTTAATCCAGCCCCTTAATTTTACAAAAGAGGAAATTGATTGTAACAGCTCTTTCTGTAGTGGTAAAGAACTGGAAATTGAGTGAATGTCTATTAGTTGGGTAATGATTGAATAAGTTATGTATATGAATATCATGGAATATTATTTTTCTATAAGAACTGATGAGCAAGCTGATTTCAGAAAAGCTGGGAAAGACCCAAATGAACTGTTACTGAGTGAAGTGAGCAAAACCAAGAGAACATTGTACACAGTAACAACAAGATTAAGAGATGATCAGCTGTGATGGACTTGGCTCTTTTCAACAATTTAGTGATTCAAAGCAATTCCAATAAAATTGGGGTGGAAAATGCCAATCATATCCAGAGAACTATGTTGACTGAATGTGGATCAAAGCATAATATTTTCATCTTTTTTGTTATTGTTTGTTTTCTTGAGTTTTTTTCTTATCCAAGGTTTTTTCCCCTTATGATCTGAATTTTCTTGTACAACAAAATATGAAAATAGGTTTAAAAGAATTGCACATTTTTTACCTATATCAGATTGCTTGTCATCTTGGGGAAGAGGGAGGTAAGGGAGAAGGGAGAAAAATTTGAAGCAAAAAATCTTATGAAAATTAATGTTGAAAGCTATCATTACATGTATCAGAAAAAAATAAAATACTATTGAAAAAAAGAGAATATTGAGGTCCAGAAAAGAGAAGTAATTGACTTAAAGTAACACAAATAGTAAGTATCTGAGGGGAGATTAAGAATTGTTTATAATAATGATAACAGTAGTATTTGTGTAGCACTTTAAGTTTTGCCAAATGTTTTTAAAATATTATATGATTTGATTCTCACAACTGTCCTTAAAGATAGAAGCTATTGTTATCTTCATTTTGCAGAGGTTAAGTAAATTGCTTGGGATCACAGCATAGTAACTAACTAAAGCAAGAATTTCTGTGCCATCTCCAAGATTGAATCATGATGGTAAAAGGGGCCTACTTTGAGTCTAAACTATCATGATGCAAAAGGGCTGTTAAGTAATTACCTGTAAATCAATTTGGTTTTAGTGCCAATGGATGTTTGTGAATTTTCATGGAGGTTAAGCACACAGCAGTTGTACTTCAGAGCTGATAACAGACTTATCATTTTGAAAAATAACTACTCTTGTTAAGGGAGGTCTTGCTAAATGTTGTAGCATGGATGGATGAATAATGTTTTATAATATCAAGAAAGAAGATGCCAAAAAACGTAAAGAGCAGGGACCATTTTTGATTTTTTTTCATTATACCCCCAATGCCTGGCATAAGATTTAGAACAGAGTAGGCCCTTATTAAACATTTTTGGAATTAAATTTAATTAAAAATGATTTTTCCATCTATAAAAGTATTTTTGTAGGTTTTTTTAAAATTTTAATTAAAATAATACTACCATGTTACTAAATTTTTATGAATAGGGGAAAGAAATTCTTGCTGGCCCTATTTCATAAATATTGTACTTCCTTCAGAACTGTGAAGCAAAATCACTTTTTTATGAATAAGATCTGCATATTCATGTAAACTATATGCTTCTGATTTCTCATGATATTTGAGTCTTAAATCATACAGTGGATAGTAAGTAAGACTGGAAATCTAGGAAGCAGTCCTATAGATCACTGCTTCTAGAAGCAAATCCTAATGATTAGTGATTGTATCTGCATATGTCCAGACTCCATAAGTAAGAGCAGTGTTATTTATCCTTCATTTAGAAAAGGATCAATGAATCATAGGGTGATGCTTTGTCTTGAATTGGATTTAAATAAGGCAAAGTTGCACAAAATTATCAGCCTCAACTTCTTTTCCAAAATCATCAAGGTCCAGTGGCAAGACACAAGTTGAGACAATTGGCAAAGGCCTGGGATGCAATGGATGATCTTGATATCTTCAATGTCTAATCAAGTTCCAAGTGCTCAGACACCTTTATGGCTATTGGAATAAATTGTTTTTATCTGTCCATTTCACCAGGAGTTTTCTCCTTGGAAGTAAACAGCCTCTATGATAGACAGTATCCTGACTCACCAATGGGTTTGTAGCCCACTGGTTACTCTCAACTTGGTATAGATCATCTCGCAAGATACTTTACTCATATGGCTGCTGCCCATGCTACTGTTTGGTGAAAACTGGACACCAAAGGTGGATGAGCAGCCCAGAAAAGGTTCTATAAACCCTCACACCAGTGGCACTAGTTCTCTCTCCTTAAACAACCATTGTTTTTCACCACCATTGTAAAAAACCTGTTGCTAGCCTATTATGTATTGTCCACTCTCCTAGGTGCTAAAGATACAAAGAAGTATAAAACAAAGTTTGTGTCCAGTGAAACAGGATATTTACATAAAAGGTGAATGAAAATAAAAAAATAATCCATACTATATACAAAATGAGAATGATGGAAATTTAGATAAGGGAAAGATCACGAAACACAGAGGAAGGCAGAAAAGATTCTTAACTGAATAACATACTTGAACTGCACTTTAATGAATTTTAGGATTTATGATTTTAAAAAAAGTAGAGAAGATATTAGGAACAGAACAGCATAAGCAGACTTCACCCAGATTAGAGGTAGTATTGTAAATAATACATTCAGAATAAAAGGGATGGGAACAAAAATCAATTTTTCCAGATTATGGGACTTCACATACTAGGAGATAATGCATCAGAGTAGGTCCTGAATATCAAACTAATGAATTTGGACTTTATCCCATAGGCAATAAAAAACTACTAAAATTTTTGATCAACAGAATGATAAGTTCAAAATAGTATTTTAGGATTTCTAATTTGGACAAGGCAAACACCAAACTATTGGGAAGGGGGGGATTGGCCACCTCTTCACAGACAGAAAATGTTTAATTGGTGATATGTGAGTCATTTCAAAATTAGCTTATTTTGTGCAGTTATTTCATCAAAAGATTACAACAAAAGACTGCATGAATACCAAATTAGAGGAACAATAAAGCAAAAAAAAAGCATGCTATGTGCAATTAAAATAACTTCACCCAAACTTATTTAAATAAACTGTTCAATTTAAAAGTGGGATATACAATTTCTTAGAAACATTTAACCAGTGTGAAACAATTGCTACCCATACTATAGAAAACCAAGAGTCCAGAAACTACCTCAGCAAGCAAACCCTTGATTTCATTGACAAACATAAAGGCCTGGAAATCAGTGGCAAAATTTGTTTAGAATACAAGTTTGTCAACGAAAGCATTATGGTGGAAAAAAGGATGAGAGCAGATTATGATGAGTATGTTGTTTTATGAAACAGTAAAAAAAAAGTTTAGGAGAAAGTAAATATGAGAAAGTATTAGAGTGGGACTCAAATAAGGCAGATAATCCTTAGAGCATGTATAGTCAAAATTAGACAATAGATATGAAATGAGATAGAATACTATGCTTTCAAAAGCATGCTATTTTCTTCATATATGACAATGAAATCACTAGGCAAACACCTCAGTAATCTATATATTCCCAGGAGGTAGAGAGAGAAGTCAAGAAAATTAATTCAGAAATGCAAACAAAATTAAAGCTTCAGGTAACTGAGTTTAAAAGATCCTTGGGAATCAATTTCCAAATACCACAAAGTAAAAATATTAAAGATATAAAAGACCATAGTGTGTATTATCTCAATTTAAATAATATATGAGCACCTAGGTGTTGCAATGGATAGAGCTCTAGAGCCTGAGGCCAGGAAGATTCATCTTCCTGAATTCAAATCTGTTCTCAGATATTGAATAGCAAGTCACTTAACTCTGTTTGCCCCAGTTTCTTCATTTGTAAAGGAAATAGCAAACTGCTTCATTATGTTTGCAAGAAATTCTAAAATGGGATCACAAAGAGTTGTACATGACTGAAAAATCACTGAGCAACATTATAAAGTACTTTACAAACTTAAAAACAGTAACAAAAGCAATTGTAATTATTATTCCCTTATCTTTTTTCAATGAATTCAAATAGAAATGGGCCTGGAGCCATTTTCCTGATTGCATTCATTATATTTAATGTTCTGAGGATTTTACAGATAGATAAAATATCTTTTTAAAAAAATTGTCTGTTTTCATTATTTTAAAAAGCTACTGAGATTAATAAGAACTGGCAAACTTTTCCAAAACAGGTAAACTTCCAAAGAAGTTCTCTACAATGGAGTGTTTTCATTGTCACATTATTAGCGAAATGAGATATATAAGTAATATAAGATCAAACTGTACCTAATGTTTATTGATTACAAAAAGCATTTGAATTTATAGAAACAAGTAAAAAAGCATATGTTAAGTATGTACTATGCACTAGAGAGTGTGCTAAGTGTTGGGAATTCAAAAAAACAGCTTTATTCTCAAGGAGAACAGAGTCTGCCAGGAAAGGCAACATGCAAGCAACTAGGATCAAACAAGACATAGACAGGGAATCCATTCTGCACCTCTCAGCAGAAAGATCCATTGACATTCTACCACTGACTTATCCACAGGTACAGATATTTGGTCCTCAGATTTCATGGAAATGAAATAAGCCCAGAAAGCTTCCTTCTGCACAACAGCCAGGATCAAAAGTCCAAATGGATCCATACAGCCTTCTCTCCATCCCAATTACTGAGACGAGAACATAACTTTGAGAAGAATCAAGTAGTGGGAACAGAAAGGAAATTACTGGCCCACAGCTTCAACTTCAGAGAAAATCAGAAGAGGAGAGGGCAGGAAAGAAGAGAAAAGAGGGGAAGAGAGGATAGCAGAGAAGAAAACAGGAGAGGATAGGAGGGGACAGAAGAGGGCAAGACAGGATGAGGTAGGACAGGAGAAGGAGGATAGGAAAGAATAGGAGAGAAAAGGACAGAACAGGAGAGGACAGGAAAGGACAGGAGAGGAGAATACAGAACAGGACAGAACAGGACAGGAGAAGACAGAAGAGGGAGGAGAGGACAGGAAGGAGAGGAAAGGGAGGAAAGGAAGAAGAGAGGAGTCTTTGACAAGAGGACCAAACTACTGAGACAAGATGATTGGCAGGTGTTCCATTTACTGCAGTTCAGTTTTAAAATGTTAATAATAATTATAATAAAAATAACAATCAGGCATAAGATGCTTTTTGTACTTCAAAGTTTTCCACTTTTTAAAAATAATAACAATAGTGTTAAAACAATTGCAATTTCAGATCGAGCTGAAACCCCACATCTATTTCAAAAATTTGAATTGTATGTACCAGTTATTGGGCAAATGGCATCAAAAGACAGAAATTGAATTTAATTTTTTCCTTTTTAGGATGTCTGTGTGTTTTTTAATTTCTATTTTTATGAGAAATGTACATTCTGTAAACATTTATTGATGTCAAAGTAATTGTCACAGATAAATGAAGTGACCATTCACCAATAATGGTCCTCTAAAGAGAAAAAAGAGATGAGAGGAGAGGGAGAGGTTGGAAAGGGTTGTGATTAGAGGTGAAGAAAAGAAATCTTTACTCTTGTTGGAAAAAACAGTTAAATATTTGTGTAGTTTATTTTAATTTTTTAACATTTCCTTTCTAATTATCTTGAAACTTAAAAATGTGAGTGAACTTAAACTTCTATGGGTAGAGAAATTGACAGAGTTCAACCATTTGAAATGGTTATTCAAAACTCTTTTAAAATACCAAAAACAAATCTGAAAAAAAAAAACAAATTCAAAGATTGTAGAGGATTTGGAATTGAGTGTGGCAAATATTGGCTGGCAAATTTTCATGTACTGAGTTCATATTCCAAGATCCTAGCGCTACTAATGAGTACTATGGTTCCTTAATGTCTTTTTTACCAGATTATAAATAATTTTGTGTTAATTTGTTAGAATTCTCACACACTGTATACTTCCAAGAAGTATGTCAATGCTAATATTTCTGTCAATAAAGATTTATCAATATAAAAAGATATATGCAGAATAAATGGGAGATAATTTTAGAGGGAAGGCATTAAGACTGAGTAGGCTTGAGAAAAACTTCTCATGAAGATGGGATTTTATCTGAAACTTGAAGGAATCCTGGGAAGGCAGAGACAAGGAAAGAGAGAAACATGGAGGAAAGTTAGTGAAATTTCTAAAGTTATGAGATAAAGTACTGTATGCCAAAAAGATCAAGAAGGTCTTTGGATCACAAAATATAAGGGAGGTATGAGTAAGGCATCAAAAAGTTTTTTAAAAAGTTAGAGGGTACCAAGGTCATGAGGGAATTTAAAAGACAAATAGGGAATTTTATATTTCATCCTAAAGGCAGTATAGAATATAATAGAATATAGAACAGACTATAATAGACTGAATGGAAGGGATAGGGAGGGTTGTCATGATCAAATTTGCACTTTAGGAAGATTACATTCATATCCGGGTAGAGAATAGACTAGAAGAGGAAGAGACTTGAGGTAGGATGATCAACTAGCTGGCTATTGCAATAACCTAGGTTTGAAGTGATAGGGCTTTCACCAGCATTGTGGCAGAATCAGAGGAAAGAAATGGGGCATATGTAACAGATGTCATAAAAATATAAGTGATAAAACTTGGCAGTTGATTGGATATGAGAATAAGAGAGTGTGAACAGTAGAGGATAATACCTCAAAGTGTTACCCCAAATTGCAGTCCCCAGGTTCATTGGAAAGATTCAACAGTTATAAGGTAATTAGGAAGAGAGAAGAATTTAGTTCAGTTTGGGACATGTTGAGTTTAAGATGTCTATAAGATATCCAGTTTAAAATGTCTTTGCATAAAGATAATAGTTGAATCTTTAGGGCAGATGAGATCACAAAGGTATAGCAGGAGAAAAAAAAGACAGTCTACAGAACCTTGGAGAACAGCCATGATTAATGGTTATGACCTGAAATGAACGTACAATCAAAGAAATGAGGAGTTATCAGATAGGTAGAAGGAGAACCAAAAGAGAGTAGTGTCCCAGAAACCAGAGAAAAGAGAGTATTAAAAAGAAAGTGTTATTGTCAACATAAAAATTTGTAGAGGGGTCAAGAATTATGAAAATTGAGAACAGGCCATTGAATTTGGCAATTAAGGAATCATTGATAACTTTGCAGAGAGAACTTTCATTTGAATGATGAAGTCAGAAGCCAGACTTTAAAGAGTTAAGAAGAGAATGAGAGTAAAGGAAGTGAAAGTACCAATTATAGTTGACCTTTTTAAGGAGTTTAGCTACAAAAGTGATGGAAGATATAATAACTAAGAACAATAATGGAAGTAGCAAATGAAGACTTTTGAAAATGGGGAAAATATGGGCATATTTGTAGACATAGGAAAGTGTCCAGGAAATAGAGAGAGATTAAAGATAAGAAAGCTAATAGGAGTGATAAAGAGGCAATCTGCTAGAAAAAAAATGGAATGAAATAGAGTCACCTGTGCATAGAGATGGGATTATTTTCACAAGAAGTAGGCCTACTTCATCATATGAGACAGGAATAGAGGTAGAGATTGTGGTGGAAGCCATTTGGGAAATTTGAGGTGAAAAAGTGAGAAAAGGAAACTCAGGGAATAGCCTCAATATTTTCCATGAGATATGTTATAAGGGTCACAGCTTAGGGAGCAGGAAAAGCAAAATTGTGGGAGGCTTGAAGAGAGATGAAAACATTTGGAAAAGCCTCTGTATTGATTGAGATAGTGAGTCAATTAAGAAGAGCCTTGCTGCAGTTAGGATCTAGTTGAAATTACATAATAGAAATTTGTAGTGGATCCAATCAGCTTGGTTTTTATGATTTTCTCCAGTTTCATTTGGCTCCGAATGAATAGGAACAAAGACAGCAAATCATGGGACTAAACCAAGGCAAAGGCTTGGCAGGACAAGATTGTCTTTGGATAAGAGACAAGGGATTCAAAAGGAGATAATATATAGTTAAGCTGGTTTTCTAAGGGATCAGGATGAGGAAGAAAGGAGAGTGTAGCCAGTGCATGGATGATAGCTTGGAAAGAACTATGATTGAGCCTTAAGAGGCCATGATAAGGACAAAGAATAAGTTTTCCATTTGCAAAGGTGGTGGAAAGATTCAGATAATGACTACCTCTTGTGGAGCTGAGGTGGACTGAAGGAAACAAGTAAGTTGAGGAAATGAAGATTAGTTCCATTATCCTTTATATTTATAAACAATAGGGAAGTAGGCAACAGACAGAAAGAGAATGAAGATTAAGTGTGAAAGTAGGGATGACAGAAAAGGCAATCTGTCAGAGAAGTCATAACAGAATGGGATAACTTGGGCAGGTGTTTTGCCTTGGCAAGAAGGGCCATTTAGAAGGCTTTCTCCAAGCAAACTCTCTCACGTACATTGACAAAGATCATAGAAGATTTAATAGATGCAATTTTGGAGATAACTTTGTTCAATGATCTTATATCAATATCAAGTAAAACATAAAAGGAGAGAACACATCCCACATCTTTGTGAAGAATTTATTTTATTTTATTTTTGAGGTTGTTGAAATGCATTCTTTTTTTACGTAGTTCCATATGAGTTATGTTGAGAGAGAAAAAATCAGAACAAAAAGGAAAAACCTGAGAAAGAAAAAAAGACAAAAGAAGAGGAAAAATGGTGGAAACAATATACTTTGACCCACATTCTTTGGATGCAGATGGCATTTTCCTCCAAAGTTTATTGAAATTGCCTTAGATCACTGATTTGATAAGAGCTAAGCATATCATAGTTGATCATCACACAATATTGCTGTTACTATGTACAATGTTTTCTTGATTCTGCTTGCTTCACATAGCATCACTTCATGTAAGTCTTTCCAGGCTTTTCTGATATAAGCCTGCTCATTCTTTCTTATAGAACAATAATATTCCATGACATTCTTATACCCTAACTTATTCAGCCATTCCCCAACTGATGGACATCTACTCAATTTCCAGTTCCTTGTCATCACAAAAAGAGCTGCTACAAATATTTTTGTGTATGTCGGTCCTTTTATCTCTTCTATGATATTTTTGGGATACAGAATTGGTAGTGAAACTGTTACATCAAAGTATACACAGTTTTATAGCCCTTTGGACATAATTTCTAATTGGTCTCCAGAATGGTTGGATCCATTCACAACTCCACCAACAATGCATTATTGTGCTAGTTTTCCCACATCTCCTCCAACATTTATTGTTATATTTTCCTGTCATCTTGACCAGTCTGAGAGATATGAAGTACTACATTAGGGTTGTTTTAATTTTCATTTCTCTAATCAATTGTGATTTAGAGCATTTTTTCATATGACTATGAATGGTTTTAATTTCTTCAACTGAAAATTGTTCATATTCTCTGATCATTGATCAATGGAGGATTTACTTGTATTCTTATACATTTGACTCAATTCTATATATTTTAGAAATGAGGTCTTTATCAGAAACAGTAGCTGCAAAAAAAAATTTTCTCTAACTTTCTGCTTCCCTACTCATTTTGGCCTCATTTATTTTATTTGTGCAAAAGCCATTTAATTTAATGTAATCAAAATTATAAATTTTGCATCTTATAATGTTATCTGGTTCATCTTTTGTCATAAAGTTTTTCCTTCTCCAAAGATTTGACAGGTGGACTATCACTTGCTCTACTAACTTGCTTGTATCATCACTCTTTACATCTAAATAATGAACCCATTTCAATCTCATGTTGATATAGGATGTGAGATATTGATCATTGCCTATTTTCTGCCTTACTGTTTTTCAATTTTTTGTTAAACTGTGAGTTCTTATTCCAGAAATTCATGTTCATGAAACAGTAAATTATTAGAGTCATTAACTATTGTGTCTTGTGTACCTAACCTATTCTTCTGATCTATTAATCTCTTTCTTAGCCAGTACCAAATGGTTTTGATGACCACCACTTTATAATATAGTTTTACATCTGGTACAGTAAGCCATCTTTGTGAAGATTATCTTGTCCAAATTACAAATGGAAAAAGAAATCTCTATGTGGTTCTCCAATTGTAGATGGCACGGTAGTGATTCACATTTGAGATAACTATTTAGAGAATTTGAATCTTGTTAATTGCATAATACCTTCCATATCACTGAGAGCACAGTGAGATCTCAAGAGAGATGAGTCTGGTTAATTAAACAGAAAAAATGAAACAAATATCATCTAGATTATGGAATGTAGTTGGATGGGCAGACCATTAGATTAATCCCTCAATAAAAGCCCATTTGATGGAAAGTCTGGCAAAATGTAAGGTCCTTGAGGAAAGGGACTGTCACACTTTTGTATCTGTATTCACTATATAATAAGTACTTAATAAGTATTTATTGATTGATTAATTGCCTAGAATTAAATAAGATAAAAACAGCAAACTGGATAACATTTGGGATATTGCAATTATGTCAATTGACTTATTGCTTCCTAAGCAAAATCTTTTTTATTCTTATTTTTCACAGTTTCATGTAAAAACTTTTTTTTGCTACTACTTGTACATTCATTTTTTTCACATATTTCCTTATGAATCATGTTGGGAGAGAAAAATCAGAACAAAAGGGAAAACCATGAGAGAAAAAACAAACAGAAGAAAAAGGAAAAAATGAACATAGGCTGTATTAATTCACGTTCAGCCTCTACAATATTTTTTGAGATTGCTTTGAAACACTAGAAGAACCAAGTCTGTCATAGTTGATCATCACACAATTTTGTTGTTGCAGTGTACAATGTAACTGGAATTTAGAAGAAGATAGAGCTTTTGGTTTGGGATTACAGTTCAGAGAGGAGAGCTGAAGTGAAGCTAGAGACATCATTTATCCACCCCATGATTAGTGTTTACACTAATACTTTTCATTTAAAAAATGAACCAGGGCCAGTTAGTTGGCACAGTGAATAGAGCATCAGCCCTTGTCAGGAGGACCTGAGTTCAAATCTGGCCTCAGACACTTAACAATCCCTAGCTGTGTGAAGCTGGGCAAGTCACTTAACACCAATTGCCTCCACAAAAATAAATTAAATTAAATTAAAATTTTTAAAAATGAAGACCATTGTTCATCTTCAGAAAAGGACATTAAAATTAAAAAGAGCTTCTTCTATCCCAAAGAGTAATGTTAAATGATTCTCTGCCCAGAGAGAATTTATAGAAGAATTCAAAAAAGATTTTAAAGATCAAATGAGAGACAATGAAGAAAAACTTTTAAAAAGCCATCCAAGAAAAACAAGGTTTTGGAAAAAAGTTAACCAACTAGAAAATAAAGTACAGAGCCTTAAAGATGAAAATAACTCTTTGAAAATTAGAATTGGTCAAGGAAAAGTCAGTGAAGCCATGAGACCAAAAAATAACAAAACAATATAAAGAATGAAAAAATGGAACGGAATGTGAAACATCTTATAAGAAAAATAGATCAAGATGAGAAAATATAAGAATAATTGTGCTACCTGAAAGTTGCAACCAAAAAAAAAAAAAAAAACATTGACCCAACAATGCAAGAAATAATCCAACCATTCTGGAGAGCAATTTGGAGCTATCTTAGAGGAGGGAAAGGGACCCACATGTGCAAGAATGTTTGTGGCAGCCCTTTTTGTAGTGGCTAGAAACTGGAAACTGAATGGATGCCCATCAATTGGAGAATGGCTGAATAAATTATGGTATATGAATGTTATGGAATATTATTGTTCTGTAAAAAAAAACCAACAAGATTACTTCAGAGAGGCCTAGAGAGACCTAAATGAACTGATGAAATGAACATATATATATATATGAATGAACTAAGTGAAATGAACATATATATGTATATATATACATATATACATATATATATATGTTCAAAAGATTTGGTACATGTGTGCCCTTTTCCTTCTTTTATGATTTCTTTGGGATGCAGACCCAGTAACGGCACTGATGGAGTGAAAGAGTAAAATTCAGAGTACATATATAGGCTGCTGTATACTATTCAGAATATGTAAGACTAGAAAAATAATTGGGATGCTAATATAGCAAAAGTAAACTGAAAAACATCTCAAGTGTTGAACTGCAATCTGTGATATATTAAAAGACTTTTAGGAAGGTCTCCAACATATGGCATTCTTCTATGTGAAAATTTTATGAAAGAGCATGAAGAATTATACAGAATGGGAAGATATAGGATGAGAGAAACTACCCACATTAATGAAACCACAGATCTCTCCAAGTGTAGTTCAAGCATGGCACCTAACTTGGCACATTGTACCCCATTCTTATTTTCCCAACCTACAATTATGCTAGGTTTAGAATTCACAGAGTGGAATTTGGCCACAGTCATGATTATACAACTATAATTTATTTTGTTTTAATGCTCTAGGAGAAACCCTAGGGCACAAAGAATATTCTCCTACAAGTTACTATCATATTAAGCCTCAATGATATATTTTCCCTTCTTACAAAATTAGTCTTGCAATAATACCATTGACTCTTAAACATGAATCAGAAGAGAAAGCCTTTGTACTGGGGGGCGGGGGAAATTAATGGCTGGATGGCAGAGATTTCTTGATATCTTTGGTTTCTTTAGAGAACAATCTTTTTTCTTACCTGCTAGGAAAAACTACTTCCCCTTTATCCACTCCCCTCCTGATCTTTATAGTTTTGCCATATAAAAGGATCCTCTCCCAGTCTCAGGCTGCTGAAACAGTGTCAAGTTCTTTTGCCACCTTTTACAAGATTCTGAGAAAGTGTTACATTCTTTTAGCAAAATATATCAACATAGCTCAAAAGAGTTGCAAAACTTATCTCTTCCCTTGCCCTATACACTTCCAAGTTATGTAGGTCAATAAAGGGAAGCATAAGCATTCCTAATAGGTTACCAACTCTTTATAAAGACTTTTAGATTTAAAACAATATAGATGGGAAATGGAGACTTAATGAAATATAAATTCAAACAACCTACTACATAACAGCAGAATTCAACTTTTCAGAAATTCAACTCTAGTAGTTTACACAGCTTATCTGGCTTCATTTGGCTCTATCAGCTGACTCAGCCTTTTTCCAGCCATTCATTATTCTCTCAGAAAAGTAATGCTTCTTTTCCAATCTGCACAGTTCCTAGCAAAAGAGCTATAGATTCTGGCAGTCAGCTTAGCTTTTGTCAATTTTTATAGTCTATCTTCTGTCCCCAGCTTTCCCTGTGCTCAGCTTCCTCTCCTCTTTCTGTCTTCATCTGGCTCTCTCCTATGCTCTTTTCCTCATGCTTCGAATCACATTCATTGCCTAAGCAGTCACCCATCTCTAATTTATTATGTGAAACTCCAAAATCCACCTTTCTATCAGGTATGATTCCAATAGTTCTTAAATAATTTCCTCACATAATTATTTAATTTCTAGTTTATTTCCATCTCTGGCCCTATCCAGGACTTAAAAAGTTAAACCAAAATGAAGTAGCACCACAAGGGCAACAGATAAGGGAGAAATGAAATGAGAATATTAAAGAAGAGGCTGAAGAAAGAAAGAACAACAGGGGAACTGAGCTGGAACAGAGAAGAAAGAAATTGAGGGCCATGAGCCCCTACAGGAATCTCAAAGACTCAGGCTGAATCTACTAGTTGTACCTACCTCTTCAAGGAATGAGGGGATTTCCAAAGAAAAAGTCTTTTCTATTCTCTCTTTTCTTGTGGCTGTCTAATAATAGACTTTGTAATATTCTCCTTACTCATTTCTTTTTCCTAAATGTTTCCTACATCTTGATTTTTTGCCTTAAGCATAAAGAAACTATGGCTTAGTTATAAACAAAAAATTAAATTAGTGCAGGGAATCACATATATGTCTGAATGTCAGGAGTTTTCCTAACTGGAGATTATGAACTACTGTGACTGTATCAATAACTTCTCTTCTGATACAGACATAAAATAGAGAGAGGAATCACATGGACTTTTGATTGATTATATTGCCCCCTGAATTAAGAATTGAGTTCATTCTCATAGCAAGGTATGATTAATTAAATCTCCAAAGTGTATGTTATTGCTAACATTTTTAGTTTAAGATAGAATAACACCTTTATTTAGTGAATTTAAGTGCTTGTGCTAGATGAGACTTTAACAATGAGTCTAGGTACAAAGAGGCAAATATGTTTAAAAAAAACAATTACAATTGAAGATATTTAAATACACCTGTGATTTAATGGGTTCAGATATTTTTTGCAGTACAGATCACCACTCCTCTTCCATATTTTCCTCCACAATTGTCTTTCCTTATATTGTCCACTAAGGATTTTCACAACACACTAATCATCTTAAGATTCTGGAAAATGAAGATCAGTCAAAAGTAAAGAAGAAACATAGCAATGAAATGATATAGCAGCACATATGGGAGATTTATATATAACTTATCAGGAATACATCTTTTGCAGCAGTTTCATACAACTAATATTTACCAGTTACTTATTATGTGTTGGTTCATTGGCTAGGCATTGCAGATGAAAAGATGAAAACCAAAAAAAAATCCCTGATCTCAGGAGTTTATGTGCTACCAAGATGCAACATATACAAAGAGAAATATAATTCAAAGTAATGAAAAGGGAGAAAGCTCCAAAAAATTAAGGGATCAGGAAAGGACTCAGAAAATGAGCAGTTCCTCTGCTGATGAGTCAATTCTCAAAGAAATATTGAAGTGTAACCTTTGGCCTCAAACCTCAGCTCAGGATTTTCACTGAATTAAGATTTATACCATTTTAGGAGAACTTGTACTTTTATTAACACAGGCTTTATATAGTCTTGCCAGGATTTTCTATTAAAAAGGAGGTATTATTAATTTCATGCTTCATACATATACAAAGACTAGCCCAGCAATAATAAATACAACTCTTCTTCCCTCTATGGAGAAGCCCTCCCTGTATACTAAAAGGCATTCACATGAAGAAATTTGAAATCAGTCTTAAATTTCCACAGTAATGTCATGCAGTAGTCAAATCTCAGTGTCCACAATCCTGACAAGTCTTGGGTGATTGTTCAGTTTCCCATGAAATCAATGAAAGGTAGAAAGGAGATATATGTATTTCTGTAGTTGCATCACAGGTGTTCCTCCCTACCAGAATAACAACTGGCTCTCACACAAAGTCACACTGAATCAAAAATCCCTGTTCAGAAAGGTCACAAACCACGGAATATCTCAGTCATGCCATTCTCAGTGAGATATCCAATTGTTTCTGTTTTTAAAGGAAGCTTCAGGAAGATTATTGCTAAAGATTTAAAGAATACAACTATTCACTTGTGAACTAATAACTCCTATTCATTAATATATGCTATAAAACTCAATTTGTGACTTGAGATATTTATAAATTTCATCTAGCTTGGTTAAGGACTACTTCAGAAAAAAATGAGGGTAATTGACTACAGTGAGTTTCATTGTTGGAGCAAAAGCTGGGAATCTTAATGGGGCATTCCTATAGATGAAATATTCAGCCACATCAAATGTGAAAATTCTCCAGGGGGTGATATTCTATCAAATCACAGTAACTGTTTCCCCGGGTGAAAGGACTAAATGATCTCTTTTGCAAGAAAGCTGAATGGGAAAGTGATAAGTCTAATTTGCTTATATGAAGTATCAGCAATAGATTTCTGTTAAATAAAAACTTAATTCTCAAAATGTCTCCTAGAAAGAATTAATTGAAAAAAAAGCCATTTTATGAGATTAATGGAATGTAGCACTATTGGGTATGATTTTAGCTTAGTTTCAAAGAATGGCTACTCTTATTTTAAGAAATAATATTACTGGATCATTGTAGTAAATACCTAAACTATTTTTCTTTTTGGGGCAGGGGAGATGTGAAATTTTCTCACAATTACACTCACATATTCTCTTCAGAATGTGTGGACATAAGGATAACATTATTAGGATATTTAAACTGCAGAACAATAGGCTCAAATTATTTATTCAAGGAGAGGGACCAATCTTGTTTTCTAACTTCCATTTTTACAACAAGTTGATAGGTCATTGTACTATTCTAGCTGAATCATGAAAGCCACAATTAAGATGGGAGCAGTGGTAATAGAAAGGAAAAGATAGACTTGAGAAAGTATGATGATACAGTATTGAAAGAACTTATTGAATGACTGGATGCAAGGAGGTAAGAGAGAAAAAATCTTACTTTGAAGTTTTAAATGTGACTCACTGGCAAAATCATGAGGCTATGGATAGAAATGGTGATATTTATGACCTCTTTGCAACTTCTGACATAGCTGACCACAATTTCCTTCTGGAAATTCTTTCTTTCCTTGTTTACTATAACATTGCCCTCTCTTTTTTCTTTGGGAGGTTATCATCCATTATGTATAATCTACCCACTGTTTCATTTTAGATAAATCCAAAAGCTTTGTCCTAGGAGTTCTTTTCTCATTTCTCAACAATTTCTCTCTCTTACTGATTTTATCTGTTCCCATTTGTTCAATTATTATCTTTATGTAAATGAATTCTAAACTCTCTTGAACTACAGCTCCACATCACCCTAGTGCCTGCTGGACATCTTCACTTATGCCATTACTATCTCAGTCAATAAAACAAACATTTATTCAAGGCTTATTATATTCAAGCATTGTCCTGTGGCTATGGAGACAAAAATAAAATATCTTTTAACCTTAATGAGCCTGGGACCATGCATTCCTGACTGATGTCCATTTACCTTATCTTTCCTGAACTAAGATTCATCACACAATTTCACAAACATCTTCATGCCATGATATGATTCATAGCAGGCTTCACATGTCCAATGAAATGAATCCCTTTTCTCCCCTGCGATTTACAAAATGAGGAGCAGCATGCTTGAAGGTTCATGGCCCCCAACTGCGCTTGTTACAGAAATAAAGCAGTAAGCTCTTGCAGTCTTGGAAAAGTCTTGGAGGACATACTCACCTCAAGCAAGATGCAATAGTGGTCTTATTCATAGTCTAATTGGAGAATTGGACAAGTTTTAAGGACCCAGTCCTTAAAACATGTGGGGATCTGTCCTCAGTGGGTTACACAGAACATATCTTCTGTCTGCAATATTTTTTTGCTTGGTTCTATTCTAACACAGGGAGTGTTCATGAGCCTTCATCTGGCCATGAGAGATATGCAGACAACAAGAGTCTTGTGGTTGCTAGAGAACCTGAAAGGAATGATGATGGTAGCTGGGGATGAACTTGAACTAATCCTGTACAAAAAAATGTGAGCAAGTGAACTCATTCTTTCCATTCCTTTGTGGGTTTTGAATGAGGTAGAAGAGTTTTGTGAGTTACTGGGTATGGTGTGGATATGGAGAGGGGAGGAGAATGGAAGCAACCCCTTCCATTGATTTTATCTCCTTTGTATTTATTTTTTTCTTTATCTTATATGAATGAGAAGCCAGACATAATAAAGGCTGGAAGAGGCAACACATGTATCCTCAGCAAGCAGACTTGGTAGCAGAAATAATTTAAGTAGGTATTATTAGTAGCCCAGTCCAGGGAGGAATCAGTGTAACAATCAAGAAATATGCTTGCACATCCTAGCAGTCAATTAATCTGTCAACCAAGACACTTGGTCCAGAAAAGAATCAGCCCAGCTGAGCAAGTGAGTGACATTCATTGAAAGGTAATGCCTTGCTTGAAGTGAAATTGGTGGAACCCTTGAGAAGAGAGAAAAAAGCTCCTGAGATCAGAACTCCCAAGGTAGCTCATGTTCTTTAAAGATATGTCTCACTATTTTTGTAGATTAATTTGGAGCCCACTCTCCCAAGAACTTAGAGTAGACAGAGGGAATAGTATGCCCCCAGGTTAGTGAATGTCTTAGAAACATTGCTTTCCTTTATATTTTCTATAAATATGCTATAAAAGTTAATGGGTTTATATCAGTAGTAGATCAATACAGGGGAAGGATCATGCTAGATGGAGAATCTTGGGTAATAATATTAGCCCCAGCCCTCAGAGTTGCCTGATGATAGAACCCTGAGGAAAAAAAAAAGATTCAACTGACCTCTGGGGACTCATGCTAGCAATATGAATAGTGTCTGGGAAAGCGAGATGAGAGAGGGTGCAAATTGGTACTATTTCAAAATAATGACACATCTCATTAACTCTCTTTGTATTGGATAGAAGATGACATTATTAACAGGAGTTACCCATAATTCAAGACAAGCTGAGAAGACATATGTGCAGTGAGCAAGCCTCTTGATGGTAAGGCTTGAAAGACTATCTAGTATGTTAAAGATGGAGCTGCTATTCCTGACAAATAACATACCTTGTTTTTAATACTTCCAGACTATTTCTGTTCTGCTTTGCAGAGGGACAGCTGCCATGGTGAAATATAGTAGGGAGGGAGGAAGTATGAGGAGGTAAAATAACTTGTCTTATTTACTGCAGAAGCAAAGCAAAGCATTTAGTTTTTCATAAAAGGAAATGCATGGCACCTTGGTTTGGGAACATGATATTTTATCCTAAACAAGTAAAGCTATGCTTACAAAGGCAATAAAGTCTTTAACCATGATAGTCATGCTAAGCTTCTCTTGTCTTTTTGTCTCAGCTGTTCATTTAGCACTTATCATTTACTCCCTTGTATTTTAGTTATCATCTCTTGCATATACTTTCCAGCTTTAAAATAGGTTGTTTCCAAAAGTTTATTTGTAATTCAGGACATATTTTCTCATAGAAGCAACGTTATAAATAGTTATCACAGTCTTAGAATGTCCTGCAAAAGTCCTGTAAAAGTCTTTCTCAATTGTAATGTAGCTGAATTGTTTTTAATGTACTGAGAAGTGTAAAGGAAAGAAGGCAAGATTGGAAGGCAAAGGACCTGAATTGAAATCCCAGTTCTATAGCTTACCACTTAGGTAACCTATGATAAGGCACAAATCTCTAGATCTATTCCATTATTTATAAAATGACAAGGCTAAATTACATGGCCATTAAGGTCTTTTCAGCTGCAAGGAGATTCCTTCATAAGAGGAATCAAGTGGAAAGGATAATGGTTTTGGAATCTAAGAATTAGGGTTCAAATTCTTCTGTCACTATGTATGTTGTTAGTTATATCATTTCTTTATTTCTGGTTTCCTCATCTATAAAATGTCAATGTTAAATAAGATGACTTTAAAGAACCTTTCTTTCTACTTTTAAATCTAAATTATCCTTTAGTCATAGAAGTCTTCCTCTGGTAGCATGGCAATGACCCTGGAATTACCAAGGATATAAAAGTTAAGAGGGCATATCTTCTAGGAATAGGGCTACACAATGTAGAGACACATCAGCAGAATATGCAATGTTATTTCTGAGAAGAGCAAAATGGTCCACTAGATTAAAATGCAGCCTAGAGCTTCTTGATTGGGGAGAAACATTATAAATTTTAGGAGTATTAATGGGCTCTGGAGTAGAGAATGGATTAAAGAGGGGAGAGACTAACTAGATAGGACTCAATGAACATTTGATTATCAGGACTTCTTGTTTGTTTAGTTGTTTAGTTGTTCAACTCTTTGTGACCCTCTTTGGGGTTTTCTTGACAAAGATACTGAAATGATTTGTCATTTTCTCCTCCAGCTCATTTTTACAGAGAAGGCATTTGAGACAAACAGGGTTAAGTGACTTGTTCAGGGTCACACAGCTAGTAAAGTATTTGAGACCAGACTAAAACTCCCAAAAATGAGTCTTCCTGACTTTAGGCCCAGCACTTAATCTACTGTATTATCTTATATGACACAGTATGAAGAATACTGACTCTCTAATAAAAAGGATTAGATGAATCTCAAAAACCTATTCTAGCTCTAAATCTTGTGAATCAAAAAAACTTATTAAGAAAGCTCTTGTTAGTGGCAATCAGAAAAGGGATAAAAAAAATCAAATGAGAAGCCACTATTTAGCATCTTAACTACACCACACATCAGAGGGTATCAAGAAATAAGTTCCCACACCAGGATCATTATGCAAATGAAGAAACAAATAAAAGGTGTTTCACTCTTCTACTACCCATAAGCCTCTCAGCCAAAGCCCACAAAATTAATACTTCTTTTGCTGCTACATAAGACTTCTGCATTTTTATGGTTTTATTTTCTGTGAACTGATATTGAATTGCTTACCCAAATGAACACTCTTCTATTTGATAATACAGAAAAACATCAGGGCAGGTCATGTATAATTTCAAAAGATATGAATTCAGAAAAGAATAATTACATAGGACTTTAAGTTTTATGGCTTATTTGTAGCCAAAATGTGGAAGGCAATTTCTCAGCTTCTGCATAATTCATCTCTTATTTGACAAATGGTAAAACTAAATTTTTATTAACGTTTTGGGCTGATCATGACTATATTTTGGCACATTCAAGTTTGCTTTTAAGCTTTTGTACTGGGAAAGCTTTTGACAAGGATTATGCTTCAGATTAATAAAAGATGACTGGAAGAGTAAGATGATTTCAGCACCATTTCCTGCATAAGTCAGAATACAGAGCAGAAATCTTACTGCAGTGTAACAAAGATCCTTATGGGCTAGATTATCACTTCAACATCAACTATAAAAGTTCCACTAAATGCTTTAGAACTCAGTGAAATTGTTTCTTAAAACAGAAAAAGAAGGTGAATTGAGGTAGTCATGTCAGACTTAACAAAAATCAGTCAACAATCTCTGTGCATATCCTCCATTCATTCAAGAAAAATTATTAAATGTTTATTATGTGCAAGATACCAGCAGCAATAAAAGGTGAAGAAGATACACCTCCTGCTCTCAAGAAATTTACAGTCTAATGGTGAAAGAGGATAGAGTAGAATATAACTTCTTTGAATACAGAGACTGGCTTCATTTTTGGTTTTGTATCCCTACCTTTTTGGCATGTAATAGGTTTTTAATAAATGTGTTATTGATTGAATATATGTTTGTCACCACACAAATGTAAATATAAATACATATGTGTGGGAGATATATGTAGAAACAAATTTATATAATAGGTGAAATGTTCTGTGAAAGTTTAAAGAAGATAAAGAGAAATATCAAGTGTGGGAGGGGAATCAAAAGTATTTAATGTCTGAGTTGTTACTGGAAGAATGGAAAAGATCTTATGATATAGAAATAGTTATGGAAAGCATGGACTGTGTTTCCTATGCCCTTGGAACATTAAGTAATTCAGTTGGGGTGCATGTCAGATATCTAAGGATATGAACAGGAGTGGGGAGAGTTTGCGAGATAGATTTGAATTAGATCATGAAGATCCTTGAACATCAGTCTAAAGAATGTGAACATTATCCTGTCCAAATGGAGAGCAATTCAAATGGTTTAAAAAGGAAAACAAATTGATCAGGACTATTCTTTGGGAAGATTAATCTGACAGCAGGATAGAGATTGTAAATTTGAAAGAATGGAGGTAAGAATATCAGGGAATATATGAACTACTGCAATAATCTAGGCAAGAAAAACTAGGTGGTAGCAGAAGATATTAAAAGGATAGATATGAGAATACTGTTGAAAGATAATTGATGGAGTTTAGCAAAGAAGCAGAGCCAGCCCTCATTTCTAAAATATATAGAAAATTGATCCACATTTATAAGAATACAAACCATTCTCTGATTGATAAATGGTCAAAGGATATGAACAATTTTCAGATGAAGAAATTAAAGCCATCTCTAGTCATATGAATGATTATAGAAATGCAAATTAAAACAACACTTCACAGGTAAAACTTCACATCTCTCAGATTGGCTAAGATGACAGGAAAAGTTAATGATAAATGCTGGAGGGCATATGGGAAAACTGAGACACTAATGCATTGTTGATGGAGTTATGAACTGATCCAACCAATCAGGAGAGTAATTTGAAACTATGCCCAAAGGGCCATTAAACTGTGCATACCCTTTGATCCATAGTGTTCCTACCAGGCCTGTATCTCAAAGAGATTATAAAAAAGGGAAAAGGACCAAACAAAAATGTTTGTAGCAGCCTTTTTATAGTGGCAAGGACTTGGAAACTGAGTGGATGCCCATCAGTTGGGGAATGGCTAAATAAGTTATGGCATATGAATGTAAAGAAATATTATTGTTCTGTAAGAAATGATCAGCAGGGTGATTTCAGAAAGGCCTGGAGAGACTTAAATGAACTGATGCTAAGTGAAGTGAGAAGAACCAAAATAATGTTGTATACAGCAACAATAAGATGATGATAAACTATGATGGACTTGGCTCTTTTCAACAATGAGGTGATTCAGACCAATTCCAATATACTTGTGATGGAGAGAACCAGTTGCATCCAGAAAGAGGGCTATGGGGATTGAATGTGAATCACAGCATAGTATTTTCACCTTTTTGTTGTTATTTGCTTGCTTTTTTTCTCCTCTTAATTTTTTTTCCTTTTTGATCTGATTCTTCTTGTGCAGCATGTTAAATGTGGAAATGTGTTAGAATTGCAAATGTTTAAGCTATATTGGATTACCTGTTATCTAGAGGTGGGGGGAAGTAGGGAGGAAGGAAAAAATATGGAACATAAGGTTTTGCAAGGGTGAATGCTGAAAACTATCTTTGCATGTATTTTGAAAAATGAAAGGTGATTATAAAAAAATAGGGCTAAAAACAAACAAAAAATACTAGAACAGCAAAATGGCCCTTGAAATGCCAGTCTAAAGATCTTATTGGGCATGAAAACTTCCAAGATAAATGGATTCGTGGCTGTCCTCTTGACTTTGTCACTGGAACAAGTACTTTAATTGCTTAACAATTTGCTGTTAACATAATAAATCTTATGAAAATAGTTTTTTTTCAAAAAAGAAGAAATGTAGCCAGAACAAGTATGAGGCAACTTAGACTCTGTCCCGAGTATCAACTAAAAATGGGAATAAACATTTATTAAGTAGCTATTATGTGTCAGGTGTTGCTATGCTAAGTACTTTGCAAATATTATCTCATTTGGTCCTCACAATAATCCTGGGAAATAGGTGCTTTGATTATCCTCATTTTACAAATTGAGGAAATTAAAGCAGACAGAAATTAATGATTTGCATAAGGTTACTTAGAAAGTAAATTTCTAAGGCTGGCTTTAAATTCAAGTCTTCCTTATTCAAAGTCCAGTATTCTATCCACTACATTACCTAGCTGTCTTTTGAGGGATTATGCTTCCTTTTTCCAGTAGAGCGCTAATCTCAGACTATCTGCTTTTAAATTGTCCTCTGAGCTATGCTGCCTTCTCTCCTACCCTAATCTAATTTCAATAGCTTTCATACTCTTCTTCAAAGTCCTGCTTGCTCTGCTGTTGATGAACTAAGCCAATGGCCTCAAGTCCTGACTGATCATAGCACTCTTGGGATCAATAATAAGGAGCTTTCCCAAAGGCAATATACGCTAGCAAACACTACTCCAACCCAACTCTCACCATAGCAAATTTAGACCTAGCTCTGCCCAGTCACTGTTCTCTCCTGCTCTATATCCTATGGTCCTTTCCTCTATTGCTAGCAAATTCCCTGCATCCTCAAGATTTTCCCCTCACATTCATTCCTCCTGTCTTTTGGTGCTTATTAAAATCTACTTTTCTGATGCATAGAAGAGAAAGAAGGAATTAATATATTCCTTGCTTTTTAATATCACTTTCAAAATCATACTCTAATTCTCATCATTACTTCTCTATAGATCACTATTTCATGTCCAAATTCTTGTTACTGTATTCCATGAATCTTCAGATCACTTTAAATAAATTAAGCACACGATGAACAGTCTTATTCTCTATAGCAATCCCTGATTTTTTCTAACATTATAGCCTCTTTGTTCTTCAACCTCTCCACTTCCTATGATTTCTGACTTTAGCTTACCTCAAACACTCACTATCCTTTAAACATCCTCATTTCCCCACTCCTCCAGGTGCTAGAATTCCTAGGCTATAATAGTAGGCAAAAGAAAGACTCAAAGCGGGGGCGGAGCCAAGATGGCGAACAGCAAACAGCTTTCTCTGTGAACTCCTGGGACATTCCCTCAAACCCAGACAAAGTAAGCCTTCCAACTGGTTTCTAAGTGAGGGCACCGCCAAGCATTTGGACTACAACGCACTTCTATCAAAGATCTACCTTGAAAGAACTCCGGAGAAGGTTAGCCTCAGGGGAAATTGGCCGCTGGTCCAGAGCAGACTCCAGCCGGGGCGGAAGTCAGGGCTGCGATAGAGGGGCGGATTTTGGGCACCCAGGAAGCCCCTGGGAGACACCTGGGCCACTTTGCTCTGCTTGCGGGCAGGTGCTTTGGCAGATCTGCCTTTGGAAAAGGGTGGATCGAGAGCAGCTGAAAACGTGGTCCTAGTGCGAATCTAGCCCGACCAGCCTCAGACCGGAAGTCAACTCGGCAAACTGCCCCAGGGCAAATACAAATTGTTGCAGTTTTCTCGTTTTGACCAATATCCCAACTTTAAATCATGAGCAAGAAGCAGAAGAGAGCTCTCACCATAGAAAGCTTTTACGGAGAAAAAATAGAACAGTCCCCAGATCCTGACATTATGAAAACAATCCCAGATGAAGCCACAAAGGCAGACTTAAGTTGGTCTCCCTTTCAGAAGGCTTACCTGGATGATTGCATTAAGAATCTCAAAAGAGAGCTAGAAGAAGAATGGGGAAATAAATTGAGATCAGGGCAACAGAAATATCAAAAACTGGAAAATAGGACTGGTGAATTGGAAAAAGAAAACAGTTCACTGAAAAACAAAATTGGTGAATTGGAAAAAATCACCAATTCACTGGAAAATAAAAATGGTGAACTGAAAAACAAAATTGGTGAATTGGAAAAAGACAACAATTCACTGAAAAACAAAATTGGTGAATTGGAAAAAGACAACAATTCACTGAAAAATAAAACTGGCAAAATGGAAAAAGAATGCATTGAATCAAGAAATTCAATTGGCCAGCTACAAAAGGAGCTAAAAAAGATAACTGAAGGAAATAATACTTTAAAAATTAAAATTGAACAAATTGAAGTAAATGACTCAATAAGACTTCAAGAATCAGTTAAACAAAAACAAAAAAATGAAAAAAATAGAAGAAAATATGAAATATCTCCTAGGAAAAACAACTGACTTGGGAAACAGATCCAGGAGAGACAATTTAAGGATTATCGGACTCCCTGAAAGCCACGATGAAAAAAAGAACCTGGATGCTATCTTCCAGGAAATCATGAAAGAGAATTGACCTGATGTTTTAGAATCAGAAGGCAAAATTGGCATTGAAAGAATTCACCGATCACCTCCAGAAAGAGACCCCAAAATTAAAACCCCAAGGAATATCGTGGCCAAATTTCAGAACTATCGCACCAAGGAAAAGATATTGCAAGCAGCTAGAAAGAAACAGTTCAAATACCGAGGAACTGTCATTAGAATTACACAGGATCTGTCAGCTTCTACATTGAAGGATCGAAGGGCCTGGAACCAGATATTCCGAAAGGCAAAAGAACTTGGATTACAGCCAAGAATAAGTTATCCAGCTAGAATGAGCATCATCTTCCAGGGAAGAAGATGGTCATTCAATGATACAGGAGAATTTCACCTATTTCTAATGAAAAGACCTGATCTGAACAAAAAATTTGACCTCCAAGTAGAGAACTCAAGAGAAGCATAAAAAGGTAAAAAGGAAGACTCTTGAGAACTATATTTCTACTATAGGTATCCTTTAAAGAATGGCAGTATAATTTGATTTTTCTTTGATAATAATGGAAAAGAAATTAGAGGTGGAAGGGATATCATACTGAAAAAGAAAAAGGGGGGAGGGGGGAAAGGAGGCAAAATAAAGTAAAAATAAAGGAGGTAAAATAAGGAAAAATCTCATAAAGAGACATAGAAGATCTAATATAATTGAAGGAAAGAAGGGAGGGCAATGAGTATTGTGTAAACCTTACTCTCATTAGATTGAACTCTAAGAGAGTATATCAGACACATTTGGCTTCAAAGAAAGGCCTGACCCTCCTTGTGGGAAGGTAGGAGGGAGGGGAGAAAAGGAAAGGGATAAACTAATAGAAGGATTAGGGGAAAGGTATAAAGGGGAGGGAGGGACTCTAAAGGGAGGAGGATTATTGGTGGGAGGTGGTCATCAAGAGCAAAGTACTGGGGAGGGGGGAAGGGAGAGAGGGGAAAGGGAAGAGAAAATCATAACTCTGGGTAAATAAGATGGCAGGGAATACAGATATAGTTATTTTAACTGTGAATGTGAATGGGATGAACTCTCCCATAAAATGGAAGCGGGTAGCAGACTGGATTAAAAGCCAGAATCCTACAATATGTTGCTTACAAGAAACACATCTAAAACATAGAGATACATACAGAGTGAAGGGAAAGGGCTGGAGCAGAATCTTCTATGCTTCAAGTGAACAAAGAAAGGCAGGGGTAGCAATCCTTATCTCGGATCAAGTAAAAACAAAAATAGATCTAATTAAAAGAGATAAGGAAGGAAACTACATTTTACTAAAGGGTTCCATAGACAATGAAGCAGTATCAATACTTAACATATATGCACCAAGTGGTATAGCATCCAAATTCCTAGAGGAGTAGTTAAGAGAGATGCAAGGAGAAATAGACAGTAATACTATACTAGTGGGAGATCTCAACCTTGCTCTCTCAGAATTAGATAAATCAAATTCCAAAATAAATAAGAAAGAAGTTAGGGAGGTTAACAAAAGGCTAGAAAAGTTAGGTATGATAGATCTCTGGAGGAAATTGAATGGTGATAGAAGGGAGTATACTTTTTTCTCAGGGGTTCATGGAACTTATACAAAAATTGATCATGTGTTAGGGCATAAAAACCTCAAAATCAAATGCAGAAAGGCAGAAATAGGAAATGCATCTTTCTCAGATCATGATGCAATAAAACTCACATGTAATATAAGGCCAGGAGAAAATAGACCACAAGTTATTTGGAAATTAAATAATCTAATCCTGAAGAACGAATAGGTGAAAGAGCAAATTATAGACACAATCGAAAATTTCATCCAGGAGAATGACAACAATGAGACAACATACCAAAATTTGTGGGACTCGGCTAAAGCATAAGGGGTAATTTTATATCTCTAGATGCTTACTTGCGTAAAACAGAGAAGGAGAAGATTAATGAACTGGGCTTACAATTAAAAAAGCTAGAAAAAGACCAAATTACAAACCCTCAATTAAATACCAAATTGGAAATTCTGAAAATTAAAGGGGAGATCAATAAAATTGAAAATAAGAAAACTATTGAATTAATAAATAAAAGTAAGAGTTGGTTTTATGAAAAAACCAACAAAATAGATAAGCCTTTAGTTAATTTGATTAGAAAAAGGAAAGAGGAAAATCAAATTATTAGTCTCAAAAATGATAAGGGAGAACTTTCCTCCAATGAGGAGGAAATTAGAGTAATAATTAGGAGTTTCTTTGCCCAACTTTATGCCAATAAATTTGATAATAGAAATGAAATGGAGGAATATCTACAAAAATATAGATTGCCCAGATTAACAGAAGAGGAAATAAATTATTTAAATAGCCCTATTTCGGAAAAAGAAATAGAACAAGCTATTAACAAACTCCCTAAGAAAAAATCTCCAGGGCCAGATGGATTTACATGTGAATTTTACCAAACATTCAAAGAACAATTAATCCCAATACTATATAAACTATTCGAAAAAATAGGGAAAGAAGGTGTACTACCAAATTCCTTCTATGACACAGATATGGTGCTGATAGCTAAACCAGGTAGGGAGAAAACTGAGAAAGAAAACTATAGACCCATTTCCCTAATGAATATTGATGCAAAAATTTTAAATAAGATTTTAGCAACAAGATTACAGAAAGTCATCCCCAGGATAATACATCATGACCAAGTAGGATTTATACCAGGAATGCAGGGCTGGTTGAATATTAGGAAAACTATTAGCATAATCAATTATATTAATAACCAAATTAATAAAAACCATATGATTATCTCCATAGATGCAGAAAAATCCTTTGATAAAATCCAACACCCTATTAGAAACACTGGAGAGTATAGGAATAAATGGGCTTTTCCTTAAAATGATTAGTAGTATCTACTTAAAACCTTCAGCAAGCATCATATGTAATGGAGTCAAACTAGAACCATTCCCAATAAGATCAGGAGTGAAACAAGGCTGCCCACTGTCACCATTACTATTTAATATTGTATTAGAAATGTTAGCTTTAGCAATAAGAGAAGAAAAAGAGATAAAAGGAATCAGAGTAGGTAGTGAAGAAACCAAATTATCACTCTTTGCAGATGACATGATGGTATACTTAGAGAACCCTAGAGACTCAACTAAAAAACTACTAGAAACAATTCACAACTTTAGCAAAGTGGCAGTCTACAAAATAAATCCACATAAATCATCAGCATTTTTATATATTACCAATAAAGTTCAGCAGCAAGAGATACAAAAAGAAATTCCATTCAAAATAACTGTTGATAGTATAAAATATTTGGGAATTTATCTGCCAAGGGATAGTCAGGAACTATATGAACTAAATTACAAAACACTTTCCACACAAATCAAATCAGACCTAGTCAATTGGAAAAACTTAAAATGCTCATGGGTAGGACGAGCGAATATAATAAAAATGACAATACTACCCAAACTAATTTACTTATTTAGTGCCATACCAATCAAACTCCCAAGAAATTATCTTACAGATCTAGAAAAAATAGTAGCAAAGTTCATTTGGAAAAACAAAAGGTCAAGAATTTCAAGGGGATTAATGAAAAAAAAGGCTGACGATGGTGGACTTGCTGTACCAGATCTAAAACTATATTATAAAGCAGCGGTCATCAAAACCATTTGGTACTGGCTAAGAAATAGAGTAGTCGATCAGTGGAATAGGATAGAATCACAAGACAAACTAGGCAATAACTATAGCAATTTGGTTTTTGATAAACCCAAAGACCCCAGCTTTTGGGATAAGTATTCACTATTTGACAAAAACTGCTGGGAAAACTGGAAACTAGTGTGGAAGAAATTAGGGCTTGACCCACATCTAACACCACATACCAAGATAAGATCTAAATGGGTTCATGATCTGGATATAAAGAGTGATACTATAAGTAAATTAGAGGAATGTAATATAGTTTACCTCTCAGACCTATGGAGATGGAATAAATTTATGTCCAAAGAAGAACTGGAACTCTTAATTGAAAACCAGATAGATAACTTTGACTATATTAAGTTAAAAAGTTTTTGTACAAACAAAATCAATGCAGACAAGATTAGGAGGGAAGCAATAAATTGGGAAATCATCTTTACATTTAAGGGTTCTGATAAAGGTCTCATCTCTAAAATATATAGAGAATTGTCTCATATTTATAAAAATTCAAGCCATTCTCCAATCAATAAATGGTCAAAGGATATGAACAGACAATTTTCAGAGGATGAAATTAAAACTATTTATAGTCATATGAAAAGGTGCTCCAAATCACTATTGATCAGAGAAATGCAAATCAAGACAACCCTGAGATACCACTTCACACCTGTCAGATTGGCTAAAATGACAGGAAAAGTTAATGATGAATGTTGGAAGGGATGTGGGAGGGTTGGGACACTGATGCATTGTTGGTGGAGCTGTGAACGGATACAGCCATTCTGGAGAACAATTTGGAGCTATGCTCAAAAAGTTATCAAACTGTGCATACCCTTTGACCCAGCAGCATTTCTATTGGGCTTATATCCCAAAGAAATCATAAAGGAAGGAAAAGGCCCCACATGTGCAAGAATGTTTGTGGCAGCCCTTTTTGTGGTGGCTAGAAACTGGAAATTGAATAGATGCCCTTCAATTGGAGAATGGCTGAATAAATTATGGTATATGAATATTATGGAATATTATTGTTCTGTAAGAAATGACCAGCAAGATGATTTCAGAGAGGCCTGGAGAGACTTACATGAACTGATGCTGAGTGAAATGAGCAGAACCAGGAGATCATTATACACGGCAACAACAGTACTATATGACAATTAATTCTGTTGGACATGGCTCTCTTCAACAATGATATGTTTCAAACCACCTCCAATTGTTCACTGAAGAAAGCCATATACACCCAGAGAGAGGGATGTGAAATGTGGACCACAACATAACATTCTCATACTCCTTGATTGATGTTTGCTTACATTGTGTTTCCTTTATCTGATATATCGTTTGTGTAGACAAGATTTTTCTTGCACAACAATGATAAGTTTGGAAATATGTATACATATATTCGATTTGCCAATATTTTAACATAATTAACATGTAGTGGATATCCTGCCATCTAGGGGAGGGGTGGGGAGTTGGGGGAAAAATTTGTAACGGAAAGCTATGTAAGGGTTATTGTTGAAGAATTACCCACACATATGTTATGCAAATAAAATTTAAAAAAAGTTCCCCCTCACCCCCAATAGCCCAGTTTTTTTAGTTGATGCCACTAAAAGAAAAGACATATATATGAATATAATAGAATATTATTGTTCTAAAAGAAATGATGAGCAGGTTGATTTCAGAAAAGCCTGGAAAGACTTATGTGAACTAATGTTGAGTGAAGTAAGCAGAACTAAGAGATCATTGTACATAGTAACAATAAAATTATGTGATAATCAAAAAAAAAAAAGAAAGACTCAAAGATGATTCTGAGATTTATAGCCTGGGGGGCTGGAAGAATGATAGTGCTATGAACAAAACATGAAGAATATATTTTGGAGAAAACATTTGTTCAGTTTGGGATATATAATGAATTTTCAGAGAAGCCTGGACTTGTAGATGGAAATAGCTAGATGGTGCTCTAAAAGCTAGCTTCTCACCTGAGAACTTGTAACAACACAAGGAATCTCAAGAGACTGGAGCCAGTGAAGGATGGTCTAATGAACAAAGCCTTGAATTAAAGCCAAGAGACTGGGACTGGACTGATTTCCTTTACTCATTGACTTCACAACCTTGAATTCATCTGTAAAATGAGAATAATAATATCTATCTTTCTTCACCTTACAAAAATATTGAAGATAGAAAGAGAAGGAATATAAATGTGCCTTGAAAATAAAAGCATTATATAAAGCAAAGCATTATGGATGCAAAATCAGTTAGAATGCAGGGGCCTGCTTGTCTGATCTAGCAAACAGAAACTAGAAGTTGTGAAAGCTGAGCTCCCCACCTGGGAAGTGAGAATGATATGGCTTACTGTGAGATAATGGAAAAAGGAATGTCTGAAAGTGATATTGGGGAACAAGAAGCAACAGTCCTCTTCTGCATCTTATGTGTCATGAAGTATGAGAAAAAGAGCAGCCAGCCTGCTTCAAAAGCTTGTGAGAATTGAATGAGCTTATATTTATAAAGAAACACTTTGCAAACCTTAAAGTTACTATCATCACATTATTGTGGTATATCATAATTTTGCCTTTATTATTATTATGCTTATTATATTATATATTCTATTGTTTTTTATTCTTTGTTCTTGAAGAGGACTGATGACATCATAAGTATAATGCCTTGACTGTATGCAAATTGGATTTGAATGAGGCAGAGCTGGGCAAAGTCATTTGCCTTGCTTTCTCCTTCAGAGTCATTGGAGTTTAATGCAGTTTTCATTTTTTATTTCTTAAAATATTGCTCCCAAAAATCCATTGTGTATATTATATTAAACAATCAATAGAATAGAATATGCTTTGAAGATTACCCTTCCCAACTCTGGCTTTTCCCGAGCCTCCCTGAGCTACACAATCTTACATAGTAAATTCTTTAATTTTGGAGTAGGAGAGGAGAAATAATTCTTATCCATTTTCACTGGTAATCAGGACAAAACAGTAGTTTTCTTGGTTCCAAGTAAATGACCCTTTCATTAAATGACTTCCTTATCATCAAATCCTACACACTACCTAATTCCATAGTCTCATCACAGTCTTCATCTTTCTCCATCATTCTACAGCAATTGACATCATTATGTTTCACAGTTGACTCACAACATGCCTGGGCCTCACAATTATAGTGAGGCATAAAGAGACAACCAGAATTGCCTCTCAAGGAGCTAGAATATTATTGATCATGTCTAGATGGATTCCAGTGAGTGATAGGCTCACTTGTGCTAGTTGATCCCCAGCAAAAGCAGCTCCCCAAAGCGGTGCCATATATTTCTGTCTATTCTTTTCCTATTATGATGCACAGAGGCTTACTTCCCCAATTCTTCTGTCCTTCAACCAAAATTCTTTCCAGATCACCCCTGTCCCTAGCTTCCTTCCTCAGTCATAATTTTCCATACTGATTTTCTCTTGAATTTTCCTTCCAACCATAGGTCCAAATAGCCAGCAACCATCAAATGATCTCTAGAATGAGTACCCACTCCCATCTCTAATTTCTTATCTTAACATTCTCAATCATAGGATCAGAGATTCAGAGTTGGAAGGAAGTGCCAGAGCAATCTAGGGCAACCCATTCATTTTATAAATGAAGAAACCAAGGTCTATTGAAGTTAAATAAATTGTCCAAAATCATACATATAGTAAGTAAGCATCAGTGGCAAGATTTGAACCCAAATCTTCTGACTCCACTGACATTTCTCTCATTCTTTTTTCTTCCTTTTTCCTACTGTCATAATATCTTCTTTGTAGATGAGGAATTAATGATGAATAAAGCATATATTGATAAATTTGACCAAAGTGATGGTTTGCTTTTGCTTATATTATATTCTTTGTTACAAGAGAAGATTTTATTGAGGGATGCCAAACTGTCTTTGGGAACTGAAAACAGTCAGGTTTTTAAAAAGTATCAATATCAATATATTTTTATTAAATATATCTCTCTCTCAATCTCACTTCCTTTCTTACATCTCCCAGATATCACTGGTATGTCTTGTTAATTAGTCACCCTGTTCTCAATCTCTCCCAGCTCCAATCTATTTTAGTGGGTAAAGAGGTGGATCTGGAGTCAGAAAGACTTGAGTTCCAATCTAGCCTCAAATACTTATGAATTGTGTAACCCTGGTTAAGCCCTTAACTTCTGTCTGCCTCAGTTTTCTATAGTGTAAAATGGGGATAATAATATATACTTTAAAAAGTTGTTGTGAGGGTCAAATGAGATAATATTTGTAAAGCATTTAACACAGTGCCTAACACATAATAATCATTGTATGGATGTTTATTCTCTTCCCTTTCCCTTCTTATTTTTGTCAAAGTGATCTATACAGATCTGATCACAATGTTGCCCTGCTTAAAAACTTTGACACCGATAAAAATACAAATTCCTTCACATGGTATTCAAAGCTCTTAATTGTCTGAGATTCAAGATTTATTTCATTATTTTCTCCTATCCTATACTACAGCCAAAGTAGGTCATTCCTTGTTCTTCAGAGTTGTTCAGCCTTCTGCTCCTTTACCCATTGTTCCATATACTATTCCTGGAATACTCCCAATCACCATATTTCTGTCTGTTGAAATCTTTTTTTCATTACAATGTCTAGTCCACATGCCATTTTAACCATAGATCCTTACACAATTCCACTCCAAAAGTTTTTAATTATGAACTAGAAAGTCATAAACAAATATAAATACTGTCAGAACTAAAGATCAGAAACCATGACTCCCTCGCATACAATTTTTGACATGAAACCATGACTACAATTTAATATAATAGTACTAGCATTCTCCACTCATCAATGTCTTCTTGTGAATCTCTTCCTCTGGTTCCTTCTAAAAATATTTTAAATATTTTGTTGAATTAGAGAGGAATGAAAAAGAAAGCAGTTATAATTGTTGGTGATATTAATATCCTTTTAAACTCCCCTGCCAGACTAGGAATAAGAAAATAGTTAACACCATAGGACTTTACAGTTTGCTAAGTGTTTTCTTTACACATATGCATTTGTTCCTCACAACAATCTTGGATATAGGTGTTATTATTATCCCCATTTTACAGATAAGGAAGCAGAGGCTGAGAGATTAAATAAGTTGCTCAGTTACTCAGCTAGTAAATGTCTAAAATCAAATATATGGTCAGGTCTTTCTGACTTCCATTCCAGCATTCATTCTATCCACTGTGAGAAGGTTATTGAAGTCCAAAGTAGAAAAGAAAATGCTAAGTGACCAAATAGACCAATAAATAAAAACTAAAGTATTTTTGTCACTGAATACTTATTTTTTTAAAAGTATGCATGTGACTCGGGTCACTATTAGTGATATTAGAAAAATCTTGTAGGAGTAGTGCTATATGACTACAGATTAGGGTCTGCCTTACTATTTTGTTAATTGTCTAGACATTAAAAAGTGATGGAGAAAATATTAATAATATAGATTTAACTTTAAAATGTCTCTTGTGTATATTTTTATTCTACCAGAGAGTCAGTTATTAAACATTTATTAATATGCTGTTCACACATATACACATGCACACACACAATTTTCAAAAGTGGAAGAAAGGAAAGTTTTTAAATATATGGTCCTGTATTAGATTATAAACTCTTTGAAAGCAGGAACTGTCTTATAACTCTTTTTGTATCTCATTCAGCATTTAACAAATGTTTATTTATTGGTTGATAGTTTATAGGCTAATGAACTTGAATTCAGTTACCAGAAAAATAACAGAATATATTATTTAAAAGATGGCTGAAGAGATAATAAAAGCAAGTATGATTTCTATGAGACACCATGAGCTCATAAGGAATAAATCAAGTCTAATTAATGTTAGTTATTTCCTGTCCTTCCATCTCTCCATCTGTCTCTCCCTTCCTAAACTTATTTTTGATCTTAAGCATGATTTTATTCCATCTGCACCTCCCTGTTCTCCCAATTCATAATTATTAATTAGCTATCTCACAATATTCACTGTCCCTCACCTTGTATAAAGGTTGTTATTCAAGTTGCCAATCAGTTAGTTGCCATTTCTTTTTTATTTTACTTCTAAAACATTCCTCATTTCTGTCCCTTCTCTGCTCCCAGTTTATATTATGCTGACCTTACTTTCCTCCTTTTAAAATCTTTTCCATATAGTTTAAGCAATTAAACTTTATTTGATTCTTTCAAATCACTTGCCCTCTTTATATTATCATTCATACAAAGCCAAATCCCAATCCTTCATTATTCCTACCATCTACCTTCTTTACCCCTCCCTTTACATGCTACTGAATCCCATTAGAAAAAGTAACATGACAATGATGACTAAATCCACTATAAATCTATCTAATCTCATTTAGGTCCTCACTGCTGCATGGCAATCATTTATTTTTCCCTGATCAATTCTCTATCATATTCTCCAATGCAACTATTCTAAACTTTCTCTTACCTCCTCCTGTCTCCAAGCCCTTTATGTCAGCTTCTCTCTTTTCCCTTCCTCAGAGATGTATTGGAGTCTATTCATACTGGCTCTCAAAACCCAACTGTTAAATTTTCATGTTAAATGAGCATGTAACTCTTACAAATGGGAAAATAATACAAATCAGGGTTTGACTAACTATTTTGCTGATTGTCTAGACTTTAAAAATTATGGAAAAAATATTAATAGTGCAGGTTAAACTTGAAAATGTGTCTTTTGTACATTTTTTTCTTCCAAAGAACAGGTTGTTAAACATTTACTAGTACCCCATTGTCCTCCCATACACATACCCATTCCATCCTCAGCATAGCACTTCTACTCCTACTTTATTGAGGAAAAAATTATGTGTCATTCAAGTTCTTCTTTCCAAATGCCATGCCTCAAAATCTCATTATATGACCCCCATTATCTCCTTTGCTTCATTCTCTAAAGTAAGGAACCTTTTCCCTTACCTTAAAATCTCCTCCAGGATGTTGTCCTCATGATCATTGCCTCTATTTTTCTCATCCCTAATCTTTTAACATACATTGGCTCCTATCCTGCTATCTACAAATATTTCCAGTTCTCTATCATCTTTAAAAAGCTTCATTTGATCCTGTGATCCCTCAAGTTGTTGTCTTATGTATCTTTTCCCTCTCACTGCCAAAAACCTAAAAAAGTTATCTACATTTATTGCCTCCATTTCCTCACCTCCCACTCACTTCACAGTCCCTTGCAATCTAGCTTCCAGTTCACTCAATTGAAGCTGCTCTTTCTATGGTTACCAATGATCTTTTAATTGCTAATTCTGTAGCCTTTTCTCAGTCCTTATTCTGCTGAACTTCTGCAATTATCCTGCATTGTTTGTATCACATAATGCTAGCCATCTCCTTCTTCGGGGTTCTTTCTACTGGTTTCCCCTTCTACCTGAATGATCCTTTTTATTCTCCTTTTCTTAGATCATCATGCATGACCTGACCCCTAATAAAGCTCTTCCTTGAGTCCTCCTTTCTCTTTTTCTACATTGTCTTTCTTGATGACCCTTTGGGTTCAGTTATCCTTTGCAGATGACTTCCAACACTTAAATATTGAGTCTTGAAATCTCTCCTGAGATCTAATCTTGTATTATCTATTTTTTATTATACTCCTTCCAATCACCATCCCAATTTGATATATCCAATTCTAGGATTTTTCCTGAGTTCAAGTCCAAAGTATTGGATATTTTCAACTGGATGTGTTATCTATGATTCTGACTCAACTTGTCTAAAAGAAAACTCATCATCTTTCCCCAAAAATTTTATATTTCTGAATTTTACAGAATGTTTTGAATGAATTGCTATCTTTTCAGTCACTCAGGTTTGTAACCTCGGAGTTATCCTACAAAAAGCATTGTCCTTCATTTTGTACAAAGTTTGTCATTCAAGTTGCCAATTCATTCATTAGTTACCATTTCTTGTTCATTCTACTTCTACAATATTTCTCACCTCTATCTTCTTCTCTCTGCTCACACAGCCACTATCTAAGCTATTGTAGTAGTATCCTAATTAGTTATCTTGCTTTCAATTTCTCTTTTCTCCAATCCATCTTCCATATAAAATAATATCCCTAAATATCATATAAAATATAATATTCCTCTATATAAACATAATGTATATTACAGATTTGGCTTTGATACTTTCCTGCCTAATGAACTCTATTGATTCTTTTTTCTAAATAAAATAAACTCTAGTGACTCTAGGATCAAATATAAATTTTAGCATTTAAAGTCCTTTATGATCTGGCTCCATATTACACATTGCTTCTCTTCACACATCCTTAACTTGCCATTCCTTACATATAGCATTCTTCTGCCCATCTCCTTGCCTTTACCATCTGTGTAATGAATTGTCAATTCAAATTTAAAGCATTTAAGTGCTAGTATTATGTACTGGGCACTGTGTTTTGTGCAGAGATTACAAATACAAATAAATACAAATACAAAAACAGTCCCTGCTCTAGAGGAGCTTACATTCTAATGAGGGAGAAGACTAGATGAAAAGAAAACCTAGAAAGAGGAGAGTATACACTCAGTGGCATCTCTTGGAAATGGCCTAAAAATGAAGATGATGGACTCCCTTTGCATCATCACACACCCCTGTCCTCACCTCTTAGAATCTCTACTTTCCCTCCTACAAGAGACCTTTGTAGATCCACAAAAGTGTATTCTGTCTCTGGGTTGTTGAGGAAAGCAGAAATAGAATCTCTACAAGTTGCACCATATTTAGCAATGTCCAAAGGCATGACTTCTTGTAAATCTATTGTTGAATAAATACAGACAGATTGGTAATAAGGTAATGAGATTAGGCTGCTTCATCAGAGATGAACTCACCTCTTCCATAAGTCAAGTGACAAGTATTATGGCCTAGATATATTCTATTAGAGCACTTTCCTTTTATTGGGTAATTTCAACTTTAAGGGGAAAGGATGTCAACAAGTTCCCTTAACTCAAACTCTTAGAGGAACCTCTCCACACTGTCCAATAAGGGGCAATTTTCTGTAAGGTAGTTTATAGCCCTCTAGAAAGGGCATCATTAACCTGATCAGGAAACTGGGATACTTAAACCCGGAAAAGAAAAAAAAATATAGGAAACAAATGAGAACTATCTTCAATTATTTAGAAGAAGGGTTAAACATATTTTGCTTGGCCTAGGGTAGAATACTTCACATGTGTTTTTAATGAGGGCTGCAAGGGGGGATGAGGGAGAGAATTTGGAACTGAACAAAAACAGATGTAAAAAACTGTTTTAAATGCAAATAAATAAATAACAATTATAAGAAAAAAGAAAATCCCCAATGGAAGGCATTGGAAGAGTTGAACATAACTGAAAAAACTAAACAACATGGGAAGAACGGACAAAGACTGCAAAGAAATAAAATTCAGAAAAACAGAAGGAAAACTTTCTAACCATTAAAATTGTCTAAATATGTGATATGTCACCAAGAAATGGTAAGCTTCCTTCAGTGGAAACCTCCAGATCTGATAACTAGTTTTTGAGATGTCACAAATAAATCATTCTCAGGAATGAGTTAAAATAGGTACTTTCAGATAATCAGAGTTTATAACTATGAAATATAAAGCAAACATAGCCTCCCAAGCTTTCCTGTAGCCAGACTTAGGGCCTATTGCTCTTATTTGTTATTTGCAGAGAATGGTGAGCCATTTTTGTTGCTAACTTAAGATGTAGAATTGTAAAGCTGAGTGGGGCCGTTTAGATCATAAAACATAACAAATTCATTTGAGTTTTTTTTGTTTGCTTCTTTTTTTTTTTTGCTGAGGCATTTGGGGTTAAGTAACTTGCCCAGGGTCACACAGCTAGGGAATGTTAAGTGTCTGAGACCAGATTTGAACTCAGGTCCTCCTGACTTCAGGGCTGGTGCTCTATCCACTGAGCCACCTAGCTGCCCCAACAAATTCATTTGAAAGAGAAGGAAACTGAGGGCCAGAGAGGGTAAGTATCCTATTATTACATCCTATTATTAACACAGAGAAGGTAAGAATCCTAGACGTTCAACTTGCAGTCCAACTCCTTTTCACTTTACCACAGTTTGTCATTGCCATGCTTCAGTTCATCTACAATAGTTGCTTGGATATCTAAAGTTGCCCATTAAAATATTATTTGTAAAAATAGGTTCCTCCCTCACAAATTTCTTATGAAACTTAGAATTTTCTTTCATCTCTAAGTTGAGGATATTAGTCTAATCACTGCAAAATGGCTAGAATGCAGTAGGTGCTTTATTAATGCTCATTGATTAAGTAAATGTCAGGATTAATACTGCCTTTCCATGGTATAGTATTTTACAAAATACTTTCACCCATATCCTGTTATTTGAAGCTCACAACAACCATGCAAGTTTTGAAGAACCAATTTTATCCATATTTTATAGATAAAGAAACTGAGGCCAAATGTAACTACTCGAAGTCATACTGCCATCAGTAAAGGAATGAAGATCCAAGGCCAGATCTTCTAACTTCCAGTTTAGTGCAATTTCTCCTACTATCTTTTTTTTTAAATGCCTCTTGTGGATAAAAATATTGAACTCTATTCACCCTTTAAATGTCTTATTTAATTAAATGTCCATTGTTAATTTTTCCCCTGGGCAGAAAGGATCCCATAAGAATTTAGGGTTTTTTCACATTTCTAGAGCTAAATGTTTTATTTAAATATCCTTTTCCAGGCTGGGGAACATTTTTGTTTCACAGAGCAAGGTTTGGAAAGGGTACTTCCTGCAAGAACACATTATCATATATCAATTAGCAAGTATTTTTTGAATGTCTAGGCAAGCTTCAAGAAAGATAGCTCCCTGAGAAACAGTTACCAAGGGATTTACCCCTTCACCAAGGGAAACATCCTTCACCAAAGGATAGACAGCTAAAGCCCACGTGTTCTGGTCTCCTACCTTCCCAAAGCCCAGGATTTAGTACTGTGCTAACAGGAAGAGAATTATAAGCTGCTTTGACTAAAACTATTTTACAAGGAGTCCACAGTTTATTTGAGGCAATGGAATTACAGACTCTAAAGGAATGGGTATATTTTACTTGAGCTCCTTGCTCTTAGGAAATCAGATCTGTTTTCTTTTTTCTTTCTTTCTTTTTTTTTTTTGGAAACTTCAATTCTAAGGGAAAGGAGTGTCAAAAGTTTTACTTGAAATCTTTAAGGAGACCACTATCCAATTAGAGTAAGGCTTCTTAAACTTTTCCCATTTGTGACCCTTGTTTGTTTGAGAAATTTTTACATGACCTTAAGTATATAGGGGTATACATATATATATATATATATATATGTAAACTAATAAACATATATGGATAAGAAATCATAATTTCATTACTCCAAAATGAGCTACACTATCCCATATGAGATCATGACCTTAAGAAGCTGGGCAATAGAAGAATATTTTCTGTAAGGCAGGGGATGGCCTATTAGGAAGAACATGAAGCCCATCTTGCAGGAACTAGAGATATTGAATCCAAAAAAGGAAAGATTGAGGGGACAAATGTATATATCTTGTTTGTACAAAGTTATTTGCATGTTGTCTCCTCCATTAGACTGAATTCCTTGAGAGTGCCTTTCTTTGTATTCCCAGCACTTAGCACAGTGCCTACCACAAAGTGGATACTCAATAAATGTCCATTTTACTATCTGAGGAATTTCCATGGGTAACCAAGTTCAACATAACAGAGATATATTGTTTGCACCTACATCTAGTACTAGTCTGCTAATAGAACAGTCTGGAAAAATACATTAAATAGCAAATTCCTTAACTGAGATGACTATCTAAGTAATTAAAAGAGAAAAGTGAAGGAATAGGGTATGTAGCTTATAATTTTAAGCTCCATAAACACAAATAAGAATACTCTCATATAGATTCTCATGTTGGTTGGTGGGGAAGGGTTTAGGCCCTCCTCCAAAAAAAATCCTTCTGAAATCCATGTTCTAAAGTGAAGGAAGCATTGGGTATAAGCTTCAATGCTGTTACACTACAGCTGGAAAATTTCCTACCTGAGTCTTCATGATTCTTCCTAGCATTCAACTTCATCTTTCATTGCTCCTTGCATGGAGTCCATTCACTCTTTTAACACTTCCTCTTCACCTTACATCTGTTCCTATCAAGCTCTCCATGCTTCTGTCCTTACTACTATACTTCATTTCCATAGCTACCATCTATAGAAAATCTGCTTCAACTGTAGCTATGACCCTCCTTTCCTACTCAACAAATCCTATTCCACCCTTAAATATCTTCTCACCCCACTTCAAATGATATCAATAGTTATAGGAATAACATCTGCTAACTTGTACTAGGGTGTCACAAAAAATAGATTTTTTTTTTTTTTGCTGAGGCAATTGGGGTTGTGACTTGCCCAGGATCACACAGCTAGGAAGTGTAAAGTGTCTGTGTCTGAGACCAGATTTGAACTCAGGTCCTCCTGATTTCAGGGCTGGTGCTCTATTCACTGCGCCTTCTAGATGCCCCCCAAAATAAAATTCTGAACCTTTAATCAGTTAGACCTGAGTTAAAATAAAATATGGACTCTGACATTTACCAGTTCTATATAATCCAGCAAATCATTTAATCTTTACTGCTGCTGCTTCTTCCTCTGTAAAGTGGGAGGAAATAATAGCACCTGTCTCCCAGTTTGTAGTAAGGATAAAATAAGATTTTATTTATAAAACACTTTGCAAACCTTAAAGCTATAAATCAGTTAGCTACTATTAATACCATTATTACTGTTATTATTGTTGTTATTGAAGTTACAATATGTAATAACACAAGATACATTTGGCCCCAAAATTAGAATTGCTCACAGTATAGCAAACACTAAGTCACATACAGATACATAGTATACATCAATAGTTCATACAGTATACTGAGTATAGAGATCTGATGTAAAAATGAAGTACAAAGTACTTTATAGAAAAATTAAATGTGTTAGACCAAACTGGTTGTAATTGATGGTTTGGTTCAGACCGATCTGTTTGTTTAGAGTCAGTATTGGAATAAAATGAAACACTTGTAGGTTTTTCAACAGTTAACAAACAGAAGCTTACTTAGGCATAGTATTGCCAGGATATTCAACTAAAACAATGTAACACTTAGTTTGGGTGGACACAAACTCTCTTGTTACTACATGGAAATGTAACTGGTTAATTCAATAGGATATGATGATTTGTAAGGGGAGCCTGCCAAACCCAAAGGACTTGGGCCACTCCGGTGTGGCCAGTATGACTAATCACCAGAAAACTGCCCCAAGGAAGGAGTTGCTTGAACCTTAAGCCCCTAGGTTAATAAATTCAAGTAATGGCTCTAATTTTATCCTTACAGCAAAATTGGGAGATAGGGACTATTATTTTCCCCACTTTACAGAGGAAGGAAGGCAGTAAAGGTTGTGATTTGCTGAATTTGTTGCCTCTAGGGGTAAAAAAAAACAAAAACAAAAACAAAAAAAAAAAACAAAACAAACTAGCCTAACTATATGTAGGGGAGGGGGAAACTTGGTAGATAATAATCTTTAACATATTATATTATTCAATGAATAACATAATATTTTTGAGGACTACAATTATCTTGCTTACTTGTATTTCTATGCTTGCATTTATATCACTTACTGTAGTAACTAGCTTCATAAATGTTTTTGCCTTAATTTATTTAATCATGTCAGAATTGTCATGCATATTATATACATCCCACTAAAAGAGGTTATACACACGTGTGTGTATATCTTCTTCATACATTGTGATGTACTTCTGGACTATTACATGTCATTTGTTCCCTATTCAGACAGTTTTTGCAATTTTGTGGGATACTGTTTTTAGCTGTGCACTCTTATTATCTACAGACCAACTGACTATAATTCTAATCTATTAGGGCATATTAGTGGAAAAAAGAGTAAGGTTACAGATCAATTGTCTCATGTGGCACATGCATAAGATGTGCTCAAGCTTCAGCTGAAAACACTTCAGTTGAAAATTTATGAATTCGGGTCAGAAACTTGGTCCTAGAAACCTTAAATAAGGCATTTAATCATTAATCATTAATCCTTGTATGTAAAATGAAGTTAATAATTTGGGTGCCTGTCTTTAAGAGTTTCTTTTTAGCAAAAATTATCACATAAATATAATACTTTATAAATAATTTATTCTATTTTTAATTATTTAGATCAGAGAATTTTTTGAAAGCCATCAATGAAGAGAGGGATTTGCCTTTGCATTCAAAAGCCAGAAATTATTTCTACTTCACTACCCCTCAGTTCAAGGAATTCAGTGAATGTTTATAAGTCATATGTCATTTTTCTTTGATGAGTAGAGCTGACACCTTGACAGTCAAAGGATCCCCATTCCTGGTGATATTCAGTCACCAAGAGTAAGCATATAATGGCAAACAAATTCACAGAACTACTATTGAGATAATTTTGTGAAAGTTTTCCAGGATACCACTGAGTACAAAGACTTTTGATCAATATTATGAATAAAATATTTCATTTGATGGCTCTGGCCCTATGATTGAGATAATCATCTCGTTATTTTATCCACAATTTATTTTTTTATATTTAATGCAGAAGCAGCTAGGTGACACCATTGAGGTTGGAGTCAGGACAATCTGGGTTCAAATCTAGCCTCAGACACTAATTGTATGGTCTTGAGAAAGATATTTAATCTCTCAGTTTGGGTTTCTTCATCTGTAAAGTGGGGAATAATAATAGCACTTTCCTCACACTGTTTCTGTTAGGATAAAATGAAATAATATTAAAACCACTTCAAAAATCACTAGATGTGACTTAAGATAAAAAAAATCAATAATATAATGCAACTGTTCAGTTGTTTCAGTCGACTGTGATCACAAAGATCTAAAGTGGTTTGCCATTTCCTTCTCCAACTCATCTTAAAGATGAAGAACTAAGGCAAACAGGGTTAAGTGACTTGCCCAGGATCACACAGCTAGTTTGGATTTGAACTTATGAGGATGAGTCTTTCCGATTTCAAGTCCCATGTTTTATCTACTGCATCACCTAGCTGCCCCTCCATGGAGCTTAAAATAAGGAGGAAGAGAATCTTTTCCATAGTTATTATCTGTATTATTTTTAGAATTCAGTAATATAGGGGGAGATATCAAATATCAAAGACAGACAAAGTTCCTTCTCTCATTTATAAAGCATTCCTATTCCAAAGCTCTTTGTAATCACATAGCTCTGTGATTTAAAGCAATATTAACACATTCTTTATATTAGAAAAGGAAATGGTAAGTCAATATTTAGGACAACTTGGGTTGTTATGTTTTGTTTTTTAGCTCTCTGGACTTTGTGAGGTCCTGGGGCTGGAGGGGAGAGTGATGAGAAATTGAGCAATGAAGATAAATCACAATTTGGTTCATCAGGCGCCAGAAGGGGAAGGTATTAGAAATTCAGAGCAATTGAAATTTGTCCAGGTGATCTGATTATCAATGCAAAACCCTGGCAACACAGAAAACTGCTGGATTTTTTTTATAACTTTAGGAATTTCACACCTTGTGCTGGCATAGATTGAGAAAAATTATAGATCAAAGATAGGAAAAATATGACGTCTTACTTTTCTAGTGTTATTTCAAGAGAATATTTAAACATCAATCTAATGAGCTTCATACAAATTGATTGGCTAAAACAAGGTGATAGATGGCTTAGAAACATTATCCAAATAACTTGAGCTCAGGGAGATAGAATATGAATGATGCTTAGGTTTCAAATTCAGGCGCAATCTCCTTCAGAGGACTTCAATAAATCCCCTACATAATTATTAAGCATGTATTGACCGTTTATCCTTATATCAGGTACAGAGTGCTAAGATATAACTAGGAGTGTTTTTACCACAGACAAGTAGTTAAAATAGGGGATATAGAATGAAGTGAGGGTCACAAAAGATGTTACCTGAAAGAAAAATGCACATTCTAATTCATTCCAAGATTATCTATATAGATAAAAGTTGCAGTTGTGAAGGAAATGAAGTATGCCATCTGCTGACATGAGCTGTACTCAATTGAGAAAGAAACATCCCAGTGGATAAAGCTAGAGATGGCTGCCATCACTTTCAAGGTTAGAGAAAAGAAGCTTCCCTTCCCTACAAAATTGTTGTCATCTCTTCTCATTTTCCCCTCTAAGTAACGCTCTATCTATCCCCACTCTAGTTATGTATTATTCTAGCCAGTAAGTATTTATTTATTGCTTCCTATGTGTCAAGATATGTACTAAGTGCTGGAATATAAATGAAATATAATAATAAATCTTTGCCCTCAAGGGGCTTATTTTCCTTTTTTCATTAATACTTTTTATTTGCAAAACATATGTATGGGTAATTCTTACATTAACCCTTACAAAGCTTTCTGTTACAAATTTTTCCCCCCTAATCCCCACCCCTCCCCTAGATGGCAGGATACCCACTACATGTTAATTATGTTAAAATACTTGACAAATCGAATATATGTATACATATTTCCACACATCATTTTTGTGCAGGAAAAATCGTATCTACAAGAAAGAATAATCAGATAAAGGAAATACAATGCAAGCAAACATCAATAGAGAGCATGAAAATGATATGTTGTGGTCCACATTTCACATCCCTCTCTCTGGGTATATATGGCTTTCTTCACTGAACAATTGGAACTGGTTTGAAACATTTCATTGTTGAAGAGAACCATGTCCATCAGAATTGATCATCATATAGTATTGTTGTTGCCGTGAATAATGATCTCCTGGTTCTGCTCACTTCACTCAGCATCAGTTCATGCAAGTCTCTCCAGGCCTCTCTGAAGTCATCCTGCTGGTCGTTTCTCACAGAACAATAATATTCCATAACATTCATATACCATAATTTATTCAGCCAATCTCTAATTGATGGGCATCCATTCAGTTTCCAGTTTCTAGCCACTACAAAAAGAGCTGCCACAAACATTCTTGCCATGTGGGGCCCTTTCCTTTTTTATGATTTCTTTGGGATATAAGCAAGGGGCTTATTTTCTATGAGGAAATATACTGAAATTGGTACATACAAGATATATACAGAGCAATTTTTTAAAAAAGGATTAAAGAGGAAAGTAAAGTACAACTGTCGGGGAATGGGGGATGGGACGATCAAAAAAAAAAACCACCTTCTTCAAGCAGTAGTATTCAAATTTAGTACAAAAGGAAGCAAGAGATTATGTAGAGATTAGGAAGAAAACATTCTGGGCATGGGGTACAACAAAGTGCAGACTATAGAGACGGGAAATGCCATTTTTGAGTGCCAGGAAAACAAGGATGCAAAATAATGTTTTAAAAGACTGGGAAATAGAAAAGGATAAGCTTGTGAAGGGATTTGAGTGATTAAAGAGTTCATAGTTTATTGTAGAGGGGTCCATTTAAGTTTATTGAGTAGGTGAGTGACATGGTTATACATGGACCTAGGAAAAACCACTTTGGCTACTGTGTAGAGAAAAAAAAAATGGAGTGGAAAAAGGTTTGAAGATGAAGTCTAGTTGAGAGACAATTACAATAATCCAGATTTGAGGTGATAAGAGCTTAAAATAAAACAATAGCTAAGTGATTGGAGTGGGGTAGGAGGAGGAAGAGAGATATTTAAGAGATATTAAAAAAAAGAAATTATAAGAGAGCAGCTAGGATGGTGGAGTAGCAAGAAGTAGAGCAGCCTAGCTCCCTCCCCGAGGTACTCAAAAAATCGAGAAAATGCATTAGTCAATGTCCTGATCAAGAAGATATTCTACATTCAGCATGGAGTAGTGTCATAGATTGATAGATTTAGGAACAGTCAGCTAACAGCTGTCTCTCATACCCTAGAATTGTAACAAGGAGAAGTTACAGAATTGATGCTGTATGCTGGACAACTAGCAAGAAGAGAAACTAGCAGCAGTATGTAACTCTTACATACAAATAAATGGAGTGAAGATTCCGATCCAGCCTTCATTCCAATGTGACACTTTTAGTAGAATAACTAGGGCATGGAACTTAGATCAAATAGGAATCCATAATTCTATTGTTCTGAACCTAGAGGACCTTCCAGTCACCTGGCAGTGTTTTGAACCAAAAGCAGTCTACTTGAATTCCAACCATGGAAAAAGCCAAAAATGCTGCCCAAAAACAAAACTAGGTCAAGAGCTTGAAGAGCTCAGATGAGGATAGCAACCTGACTTCGATATTTTTAAGTATAGTCATTGATTACAGATCCAGAGCCTGAGTTATCCATATTAAATGTGAAGATCATAGTCTCAATACCCTAAGAAAGCAAGCAACAGGATCAAAAAATAAATAAATAAATAAATAAGAAATCCATCCAAGGCTCAGACATTTCCTCCAAAAATGCATAGATTCTAGCTCTGGTAAAAAGTCCCAATTCAAGTTTAATATAAGAACAAATAATTTCCCCCTCTCACTCCCCAAAATAATTATTGCAGTGACAAGATAACCCAAGAAAAAATGCAAAAGAAGAGAATGATTCTAAAACAAAGCCTCAAAAAATAGCTTGCACACAAGTTCAACAAGAATTTCTGGATGAAATTAAGGGAAAGGTTTGGTTTGGTTTAGATTTTAAAGAGTATAAGATGATTTTATAAATGATAGGGGAACATGTACAAAAATGTTTATAGCAGCTCTTTTTGTAGTAGCAAGAAATTGAAAATTGAATGGATATCAATCAATTGGGGAATGGCTGAATAAATTATGGTACATGAATATAATGGAACATTATTATTCTATAAGAAAAGATGAGAAACTGATTTCATAAAAGCCTGAAAAGGCTTCCTTGAACAGATGCTTAGTGAAGTGAGCAGAACCTAAAGAACATTGTACATAGTAACAACGAGATTATTTGATGATCAAATATGATGGACTTGGCTCTTCTCAGTGATGGGGTGATACAAGACAATTCCAGTAGATTTGGAATAGAAAATTCCATCAGTATCCAAAGAAAGAACTATGGAAACTGAATGTGGAGGGAAGCATTGTATTTTCACCTTTATTGTTTATTTGTTTGATTTTTCTTTCTTATGGTTTTTCTATTTTGGAACACAAAATCTTACAAAAATGAATGCTGAAAACTATATTTACATGTACTTGGGGAAAATAAAATATTATTGAGAAAAAATAAATAATAAATAACAAATGATATGGGAGTAGTAGAGGAAAAGCTAAATAAGAAAATAAGTATTTTCCTGGAAAGATGTGGAAAGAGAATTTAAAGCTTGGCACAAAAGTTACAAAACCTCACTGAATCCTTGAAAATCAGAATGTGCCCAAAATAATTTAATGACCCCATGACACAATAAGAAATCCTAAAACAAAATCAAAATACTGAAGAAAAAGGAAGAGGGGGAGGGAGGAAAAGAAGAGGAAAAGAAAGGAAGAGAAGAAAAAATGTAATATATCTCATAATAAAAGAATAACTGATCTAGAAAACAGATCAAGTAGTTCATAATTTATGAATCATTTAACTCCAATTCAAAAAAAATCAAAAGTCTAGGCATCATATTTTAGCAAATCCTGAGGGGAAATTACACAATTCTCTTAGAACCAGAGGGCAAAGTAAAAATAGAAAAAATCCACTGGCCACCTCCTCTCTTTTGTTCTTTGCTGAGACAATTGGGGTTAAGTGACTTGTCTAGGGTCACACGGCTAGGAAGTATTAAGTATCTGAGGTCAAATTTGAACTCAGGTCCTCCTGACTTCAGGGCTGGTGCTCTATCCACTGTGCTACCTAACTGCCTCTTATTGGCCACCCCCTAAAAGAAATTTTAAAATAAAAATTTCCAGTAACATAATCAACATTCAGAGCTTTTTGGTCAAAGAATCAAAAAAAAAATACTACAAGCACCCAGAGAGAATTCAAGTATGAAGGAGTCATAGCAAAAGAGTTCATAAGATTTAATGGACACCAATTAAAGGGGAGAAGAGCTTGGAATACGATATTTCAAAAGGCAAAAAAAATTACCCAACATGAAAGAAAATTGTAAACTCCTATGGTGGGGCGGGTTGAGAGATGTTCCTCTAATGAAATAGAAAAGTATTTCCCTTGAAAAAACTTCTCCTTTTCCCAGGAAGAAGGTGAAGGAATGTATTCAGTATAAGAGAATGGAAAAAATGAAAATTAGCACACAATTAGCAATCACAACTAGGAATATGAATAGGATTAAACCATTCCCAAAAATATAATGGGTTATAAAGTAAAATCCAATAACATTATTTACAAGAAACACACTTTACACAGATTCATACAGAGTTAAAATAAGAGAGTAGAGCAAAATCTATTGCATTCAGCTGAAGTAAAAAAAAAAAGGAAACAGCAGAAATAATAACAAACATAGATTTAATAAAAAGAGATAAACAGAGTAGTCACATTATGCTGTAAAGTACCATAGAAAATAAATCATTATTAATATATAATATATCTTCACTAAATAGTAAAGTATCTAAATACATAAAGGAAAATGTAAATGAAATATAGGGAGATATAGTAAAATTTCAATTTACCCCTTCCAGACTAAGACAAATCAATTTAAAAAGAAAGAAGTTAAATATTTAAACAGAATTCTAGAAAAGATGAAAGACTTCTGAAGAATTTTGAATGGAAAAATAAAGCATATTTAATTTTTAGTAGAACATGACACTTTTTCAAAAATTGAACATATTTAGGGGATAAGAACCTGACAAACAAATGAAGGTAAGCAGAAGTATTAAACATTTTTTCATAACTGCAGTATAATAAAAATCGTATTCAATAAAGAGGTACAGAAGAAATTATCAAGAATTAATTGCAGATTTCTATTGGGCTTATATCCCAAAGAAATCATAAAGAAAGGAAAAGGCCCCACATGTGCAAGAATGTTTGTGGCAGCCCTTTTTGTAGTGGCTAGAAACTGGAAATTGAATAGATGCCCTTCAATTGGAGAATGGCTGAATAAATTATGGTATATGAATATTATGGAATATTATTGTTCTGTAAGAAATGACCAGCAAGATGATTTCAGAGAGGCCTGGAGAGACTTACATGAACTGATGCTGAGTGAAATGAGCAGAACCAGGAGATCATTCTACACGGCAACAACAGTACTATATGACGATTAATTCTGATGGACATGGCTCTCTTCAACAATGATATGTTTCAAACCACCTCCAATTGTTCACTGAAGAAAGCCATATACACCCAGAGAGAGGGATGCGAAATGTGGACCACAACATAACATTCTTATACTCCTTGATTGATGTTTGCTTACATTGTGTTTCCTTTATCTGATATATCGTTTGTGTAGATAAGATTTTTCTTGCACAACAATGATAAGTTTGGAAATATGTATACATATATTCGATTTGCCAATATTTTAACATAATTAACATGTAGTGGATATCCTGCCATCTAGGGAAGGGGTGGGGAAGTTGGGGGGAAAAAATTTGTAACGGAAAGCTATGTAAGGGTTATTGTTGAAGAATTACCCACACATATGTTATGCAAATAAAATAAAATTTAAAAAAAAAAACTTAAGGAATAAAATCTAAAATTATTACCCCATTAAAAATTCTTCATGGAAATAAAAAAAAGAAGTCTATGACATTTCTCTCCATGAAGATCTTTAACTTATTCATCTTGGTGAAGGAGGGGAAGAAGTTGGTCTAAAAGACTTTTAACTCCTTCAGTGTATGATAATAAATCTAGAAAAAAGGAAACAAAATCAAAACCATTTGAGTAGATATCATCTTACTTACGGTGCTTATGTTTTCAGCATTCATTCTTGCATTTGCAATTTCAAAGCAAGGAGTCTCACTCCACTTGCCTTTAATTTTATTGTCATAGTCTTCCCGATATTTATTCTAATATAATAAAGAAAAAAATAAGGCAAGCAATGAAATACAGAATTTAGCAAATAAAATTTTAAATAAAATAACTAAAATGATTTTAAAAAAAGAATTAATTGCAGAAAAAGGAAATATTTGTCAAATTAAAACTTAATAAGGAAATTTTAAAATCAAAAAAGAGATAAATAAAATAGAAAACAAAACTGCATCAATTCAATAAGAAAATGAGCTAGTTGGCTGTTTTATAAAATAGATAAACCCTTTGCTAATTTGATTAAGAAGAAAAAGAAAAACAAAATTACCAATGTAAAGCCAAAAAAAGTAAATTTAATACAAATGAAGGAAAGTATTAGAAATTGCTTTGCTCAAATTTCATTCAAATTTCATGCTTCATTTTATAAAATATAATCTAAATGAAATATATGGATATTTACACACATATAAATTGTTCAGATCAACAGAACAAAGAAATAGCTGACCTAAATATACCAGAATTAGAAAATGCAATTGAGCAAATCATGTTACCTCAAAGACAGATTTGCAAGAGAACTATATCAAATATTCAATGCATAATTAAAGTCAATATTACTGAAACTGTTTGAAAAAAATAGCCAAAGCTTCTAAAGATTTTCTGTAATACAAACATAAGTTTGATATGAAACCATAAAATTGGAAGAAAAAAACCTATAGAATAATCCCTAATGAACATTGGACCAAAATCTTTAAAAAATATATACTAGCAAGTGAATCACAGCAACATATCTAAAAGATTGACACTTTTTTTAGATTGGACTTGTGCCCAAATACAAAGTTTATCCAATATCAGAATAATTGTCAACATATCAATCAATAATAAGAACAACAAAATTCAAAAACAACTTTTGACAAGGTAGAAGATCAATTCCTGTTTTTTTAATTAAAAAATAAGAATACATAAAAATTTTTTTAATATTATAAGTAACATCTCCTTATAACTAAGAATCAGCATTATATTTTATAGGGATAAGCTGGAAGGTCCTTCCATTCAGATCAAATGTAAAGCAGAGATGCCCATTATCATTATTATCATTTGATATAGAACTTCTGTAGCCATAAAATAAAATCCACCAAAAAAAAAGAAATTAAATAAATAAGCATAGGCAAAGGGAAAACAAAACCATCACTTTTTGCACATTATGATTGTGTACTTAGAGAACTCTAGAGAACCAACTAAAATTAATTGAAACAATCAATCACTTTAGCAAAGTTTCAGAATACAAAATAAATCCATATAAATCATAAACATTTCTGTTTATTACCAACAAATTCTCACCAGGAATAGATCAAAAGAGAAATTCTATTTAAAATAACTGCAGCATGGATAAAATGCCTGGGAGTCTGCCAACCAAGATACATAAAGAAATTATGTGAATACAACTACAAAACACTCTTCATACAAGTACAGACTGAAATAATTGAGAGATATTAATTGTTCATAATTAGGTTATGCCAATAAAATAAGATGACAGTATTACATGAGTTAATTTACTTATTTAGTGTCATACCAAGCAAATTACTAAATAATTATTTTGTAAAGCTAGAAAAATAGGAATGAAGTTCATCTGCAGGAGTAAAGGCTCAAGAATCTCAAAGGAAACATTTTGTAAAAGTGGAATAGATGGGGACTTAACAGTACTAGTTATCAAGCAATGCTATAAAGCAGTAATTATCAAAAATGATTTGGTCTTGATTAAGAAGCAAAGAGATTGATCTATGGAACATATAAGGTAAAAAATATATAGAAGAAGGAAACAAATACTAAAATCCATATGCATGCAAAATCTTTTAAATTTTACATAGTCAAAATTATACATTTTAGTTTCTGTGATTCCTTTTTATCAATTTGTTGTCATAATCTCTCTTTATACAAAGGAAAGGTGATTTTCTTTGTTCCTCTAATTTTTTTGATGTTACATTTTATTTCTAAATCATGTATTAATTTGGAGCTTGTCTTGGTATATGGTTTGAGATGGTAGTCTATATCTAGTTTCTAGCAGATCACTTCATTTTTCCACATTTTAGCAAAGAGTGATTTATTGCCCCAGCAACTAGGGTTTGAGGTTTATCAAAAACTAGTTTACTATATTTGTTTGACAGACATATTATACTATATTTTGTCAGACAAAGTAGACAGGAGAAAATTAAAACTCTTGGAAGGGGTAGGGGATAGCAGGCATTTAATACTGTAGATTGAATTAGTCCAGCCACCGTGGATTTCAAACTATGTCCCTAAATTTACTACATTATTTATATCCTTTGAACCATGGATAGCCTCATAGAAAAAAATATTAATTACAATTCTTTTTTGTGATGGCAAAGAACTGGAAACTAATAAGATATCCATCAACTGGAGATTGGTTGAACAAATTATAGTATAGGAAGTGATGAAGATGTTTTAAGAAAAATGTGGGTAAACTTGTATGAACTGGTACAAAATGAAGTAAACAGAATCAAGAGAACAATTTATATTATGCCAACATTTTAAAAACACACAATTTTAAAAGACTTAAGAGCTCTGATAGACACAATGACTAATCACAATACCAGAAAATTCATGATGAAGCATGCTACCCACCTTCTGAAGAAAACATGATAGATGAAGGGTCCAGATTAAGACATTGATATAAATCGACAGATAGATTTTAGACACAGGCAATGAAAGAATTTGTTTTGCTTGACTAGGAATATTTGTTGTTGGAATAGTTTTGTTTTTCTTTATTATTTTCATTGTAGAAATGCAAAAAGATTTTTCTTAAATGAAAAAAAATTTAAATAAATTTTAAAAAGAATAAAATTGCATTGTATGCGAATTTTGTTTCACAGAGACATGCCAGATATTAGACAGACATAGCACTAAATGCAGACAAAGAAGGTATCAATGGCTGAGAAAAGGAGATCCATTTTCTTAGATCCTGAGGGTTATCACTTTCAGATCCTTTACAATTCTCTGTTGTATCTGAATAGTTGGTTTACTATAAAGACTATTTTGTAATGATATCAAAATAATAACTATTGATAAAAATAATTTTAAATCATATTCCTGACATAATAAAGATTCTATCTTCATTTTACATATGAGAAAACTGAAGTATAAAGATTAAATAATTTTCCTAAGTTTGCATAGCCAGTCATTGATGGAGCATTTATTTCCCCAAACTCCTAAATAAGCTGCAGCAGAATTGTCAGTGACTGTGAGTTTTCTATGCCAATGAAATGAGAAATCCAAACCAAAGTCAGGATATAAGAAAAATTCCTAAACTAGTGTTTTCTCCATTGTACCACAAACAAGGTCCCCTAATACTTTACACTATAAGTTGTCATCATATAAAGACATCCTATTGTCACTTATCATCACTATCAAACAAAGAGTCTTTCATTATCTTTAATTGTTCTTTTACTGTACTCAGGGGGAACAGTAGGTCTATTGTACAGTTGACCCAGTCTTAAAACCATCAAAGATGATCTGGACCTACTTTATAATAAATTGAGACTTCCTGATAGGGATTAGAGTCACTCCAATATCCTGTGAGTCATAAAATCAAAGATTTAGAGCCTCAGGACTTCGGAAGCCATCTTGTCTAATACCCTAATTTTACAGATAAAGAAACCCAGGAGTAAGTGACCTGTCATAGTTCACAGAGGTTATATATGTCAAAGTAGGCTTTGAAAACTTTATATTTCTGTTAGAAAATATAAAAATTAGATAAATCTCAGAAGTCCCTTAATCCAGCCTATACCTGAAAATCTGGGGGGAAGCCCTCTAATTGAAGACCTCCAGCACTGGAAAACTCACCTTCTGAGGTAGCCCATTACATTTTGTACAATATAAAAAAGAGGAAGCAAAACAGATAAAGAAGAAATGAAGGAAATTGTTGGAAGTTATTGTGCCAAATCATATGTTAATAACATTGGTAACAAAAGAAATAGGTGAATATTTATGATGATATAAGATTAAAAGAATAAGAAATACAAAATTTGAACTACTCAATCTTAAGGCAAAAAATTGAATAAACAATAATTTAACTCTCAACAAGAAAAAAAACTTATAGGCCTAAATGGATTTTACAAAGTATTCAAAGAAAAATGAACTCCAATAATACATAGATTGCTTACAAGAATAAAGATGTTTTTGTCAAAGTTTATGAAACAAATATGACCTTGATACCTAATCTGAGGCTAGATAAAGCAAAATAAAAGAAAATTACAGATTAGTACTGCTAATGAATAGTAATGCAAAAATATTGAATGAAATATTGGTGAAAAAACTACAATGACATTGTCAAAAGATTTTTTACTATATTTTGACTAGATTCATATTAGGAATCAAGAACTGGTTCAAGATAGGGGAAACTACACATATAATTAATAATAAAAATAATTTTAAATAGCATGATTATAGCTATAGATGCAGAAACAGCTTTTGACAAAATAAAATGCTTATTTGTAGGAAATATGCCAGAAAGCATGGGGATAAATGCTCCCAATGTTACCACTATTATTTAGTAAAGTTCTAGAATGCTAGCTATAGTAATAAGAAAAAGAAATCAAAGAACAAGCCAAGATAAAATGATGTCTTTTGCATATGTTTTAATAACTTACAAAATCCTAAAGATTCAATTAAAAATTCAGGGAAAAGAGAGCTTCTACAATGTAAAAGATATGAAATAAACCCACAAAATCATTAGTTTTCCGATACATTCATAACAAAACTGATAAAGAAGACATAGAAAAAGAAATCTTATTCAAAATAGACATGTATAAAATATCTGAGAGATCACTTACTAAAAAATACTTAGGTCCAAAATGAATACATTCCTAAAACACTTTTTGTAGAATTAAAAGACTTAAATAAGAGTCAAGATATTGATAGCTCAAGGAAATTAAAAGATAATTCTACCCATATTAATTTGCATATTCAATGTGATAACAATTAGATTAACAAAACATTATTTGTAGCTGTAAACAAAATAACAAAAATCATCTAGGAAACTAAAAGGTTAAGAAAGGTTAAGAACCTCCAAGGAAAAGCTGGTAATAAGGTATCATATGTCAAACTCTGCTGTGAAGTAGTAATCATCAAAAAGTCTTTTATATTGGTTAAAAAAATAGAAAACTTGGGGCAGCTAGGTGGCGCAGTGGTTAGAGCACCAGCCCTGAAGTCAGGAGGGCCTGAGTTCAAATCTGGTCTCAGACACTTCCTAGCTGTGTGACCCTGGGCAAATCACTTAACCCCAATTGCCTCAGCAAAAAGCAAAAAAAAAAAAAAAAATAGAAAACTTGATCACTGGGACAGAGCTCCAGAGGCAACCTCACATGGAAGCACAGAGTTCAATAAACAAAAGATAACAATAACTGAAATAAAGTCCTTCTATGAGACAAAAACTTCTTTAAAAAATCCTATAAAACAATCTAATATAAATTAAGTTTAGATCAACATCTTCTGCTGTATTGTACAATAAAGTGCAAATAGATAAATAATAATATATATCATATCACTAAAAAAATTAGAGAACAAAGAAAGGATTCATAATCATCATAATCAAATAGATGGCCAATGGGGAGAATTGTTACCAATATAAAGTGAAAAGATAACCATAAATAGTAAAAAAAGAATTTTAATCACATGAAATTAAAAAGCTGAGCATGCAAAATATGTGTAATTAAAATTAGAAATTAATCAACTAACTGAAGGAAATCACTGCAATATTTTTTTCTCTTTCTTCTTCTCCCCACACCATATATTACGTATGTCTGTCTCAAATAAGTGCATAATACACTATGTATGTATATCTTTGTGTATGTGTGTTGTGTAATTGAGAAAAATGAACAAGAATTTGAAGCATTCTACAATAGTAAGTGGCCAAAGATTGTGAGGCAGTTTTCAAATAAAGGAATGTGCACTATCAACAACTATAAGAAAAATTCTGCAAATCACTAATGATAAGAGAAATTTAAATCAAACAACTTTGTGATTATATCTCACAATCATTAAACTGACAAAAATACAAAAAAAAAAAAACAGCAATGGTTGGAAAATATAAAAAAAGACAAGTATACTGATCAATGCTCTATTGATGTTACTATGAATTGGTTCAAGCATTTTAGAAAACAGTTTGAAAAAAAAGCCCCAACACTAATACATTGTTGGTGGAACTGTGAACAGATTCAGCCATTCTGGAGAGTGATTTGGAACTATGCTCAAAAAGTTATCAAACTGTACATACCTTTTGACCCAGCAGTGTTTCTATTGGGCTTATATCCCAAAGAGATCTTAAAAGAAGGAAAGGGATTCACATATGAAAAAATGTTTGTGGCAGCCCTTTTTTTAGTGGCAAGAAACTGGAAACTGAGTGGATGTCCATCAGTTGGAGAATGGTTAAATAAGTTAGGGTATATGAATGTTATGGAATATTATTGCTCTGTAAGAAACGACCAGCAGAATGATTTTAGAGAGGCCTGGAGAGACATGAACTGATGCTAAATGAAATGAGCAGAACCAGAACATCATTGTACATAGCAACAACAATATTATAAAATGATCAATTCTGATGGACATGATTCTTTCCAACAATGAGATGACTGAAGCCAATTTCAATGATCTCGTGATGAAGAGAGCCATCTACACCCAGAGAGAGAGAAGACTGTGGCAACTGAGTGTGGATCATAATATAACATTCTAACTCTTTTTGTTGTTGTTCATTTGCATCTTGTTTTCTTATTCATTTTCTTTTTGATCTGATCTTGTGCAGCAAGATAATTGTACAAATATGTTTACATATATTGGATTTAACATATATTTTAATATGTATAACATTTATTGGATTACTTGCCATCTAGGAAAGGGGATAGGGGGAAGGAAGGGAAAATTTGGAACACAAGGCTATACAAGGATCAATATTTAAAAATAATCCATGCATATGTTTTGAAAATAAAAAGCTTTAATTAAAAAAGGGGGAAAAGGCCCCCAAAGTTACTAAATTGTGCATACTTTTTGGTTCAAGAATGTCAGAAGCTGTCAATCAAGGATGTCAAAAAAGAGGGACAGGGCTTGTATATACAGTAATATTTATAACAGCACTCTTTGTTGTAGCAAATGGGAAAAAAATTGCCTATCATTTGGGAAGCAGCTAGACAAATTGTGGTATATGAATGTAATGAAATAATAACATAAGAAATAATTAATATGACATTCAGAGAAATCTAGATAGATATCTGTGAACTGATGCTGTAGAATAAAAAAGCAGAATCAAAAGAATAATTTACTAACAGATTACAACAATAACATGATAGAAAGTGATGATAAAAAACTTCAAAACTCCAAATTAACCATTTCTGCCATAGTATCACAAAGATACCTCAAGTTATTTAAATATAAAATTGGACTTAACCTCTTACTCCCAACCCCCAAACCTCTACTAACCTATCTTCCCTTTCAAGCAGAACTACATTAAAATTGTATTCCTAATTTTTAAATTTTCAGAGAAAATTCTAGAAATTTTCTGTAGAATCTGATTTTGCTAACCCAGATGATGGCCCAACCAAAACAAAGAGAAAAAACTGTTGGGACCTGCTCACTAGAGGATTTCAATACTAGCCCGAATCCTGATCATGGGTGAGGAGTGAAGGGGCAGACCTCAGGAAGATGATCAAACAGGAGTCCATTTATTAAAAATTTTCTCAGCCTTAAATACCCTAATATTACATAACTATAGCACACTGCACATAGATTAACTATAGTATACTGCACTTGTAGGACCGCATAAACAACTTGCTATTGTGTGCAGATGTTTCCTTGCCACTTTAGTATACCTCTGCTTTAATTATTACATATTGTCATGACCCCTGACTTCATAGGAAAGCTGAGACTCCCCAATGGGGGATGAGGATCCAAGCCAGACACATCAGCAGGGTTTCTTTTACTGGACTAAAGGGTCTTATACCTCGTCCAGGGTTCTCCACTATCTGTGGCCCTCTATAAAAAAAGAATTCTCATGCTTAAATCCAAACAGACTTCTATAATCTAAAAGCACTGCTTAAAAGACAATTTTTGTTTCAAAGATCATGAATATAGATGGGCCATTGTAATAATACAAACTAGGCTTAGTAGTACCAAGTGGAAAAGTAATTAGATATGTGAAGCCCATAAAAAATTCAGAATGTTCTGAATGTAAAATGTAAAAAAAAAAATGGTATTAGTCTTATTGTGTTATTTCCATTCATTTACTCCACTGGGAATTTGCCAATAAAGATTGCTAAAGAGTTTGACACCATCCCTGTCATAGTTTTACTTTAAATTTTCATTTTACAATTTTATCTTTTGTGAAATGTATTCTAAAAAAGAAAAAATTCCTATTAGAAGGAATGAGTTTGAATAACCCTTTAAACGCTTTTGAAAATAATGCACCTTCTTATTCTAGATTGCGGGCTGTCTCTTTGAATAAAAAAAACCCTCCAGTTAAAAAAGTGGATAATAGAGAGGCCAATAGCTCCTGTTTCAGAGACCTGATTTCAGAGAAAGAAAGCTCTGTAATTAAAATAAAAATGAAAAAGTGGAAATGAAAAGTGCTAAATCTGTGACCAGCAGCTTCACATTTACATTTAAAAGGACCTCTGTGTTAGCTACTATATTTCATTCCAATTACCCAGTGGTCTACTTCAGTTCTTTCTTTGCCATCTGGCTAATATAAGTTTCGTCATTTTTGTAAAGTAAGGCAAATCAGTTTGAAGAAACAATTAACATGTCTTAATACTGTAAGGAAGGTTAAGGAATGACAGGAGTGCCTGCAGCCATAATTGTATAGGAGGATATTAGAGCTAAAAGTAACTTTATGTCTAGTGCAAATTTTCTTTTGTGTAGAAAAGTAAAATGAGGCCATCAGAGGTGAAATGATTTGGTCAAGATCACACCATTAGGCTACCTAGGTGCAGGAGCTGGCATCAAGAATATCTGAGTTCAAATCTGACTTTAGACACTTCCTAGCTTAATGATTTAGGGCAATGGTGATAAAATAGTCCTCAATTCCCAAGTTTGTTGTGAAGAAAAAATTAAATGATAATATATGTCAAACAATCTGTCAACCTTAAAATACTAAAAAATAATAATTATAAATAAAAATGTTCATCATTATAATTGTTATTATTGTTTTTATTAGAATTATCCTGAATCCAGATCTGGAACTTTTCCCATGGTGTTGCACACATTTTTGCTTCTTCCTCCATGCATTTCTAATATGCAGAAATAGCACTTATAGCATAGGATCCTTAAAGTTCCCTTCTCACCAACTCCTACTTTAGATCTAGAAATGGGAAGCTGACCTCGACCTCTGTTCATCACAAATTAAGGCTCACTTCTTAGCATGTTTAACTAGCCAAGAGTGAGAAATCATACTAACTGGCTATTTCTCTCTATAACTACTCCTACAAACTTCTCATTATACATTAAATTTAGACAGAAATATTAGCTATTTTGTTATGCTTAGGGTTGGTCCAAATTCTAAGATTACCCAGGAGAAATACCAGAAAAAAATAAAGTAAGTTGAAGTAGAGGCTTCATCATCACTAGAATACATAGTAGATAGTGGCTTTCTCCACCAACCAAGATTTTTGAAGTATGGGACACAAATCTGAGGTGGAATTTGAACTCAGAACTTTCTATTTCCAATTCTATTGCACTAATCACTTCATATAGTACTATTTATCCATTCCAGATTTAAAAAGTAAAATAAAAATGTCTGGTCTACCTTGTCCAATCAAAATTTCATGTTGACCAATAAGAATTTAAAAAATCAAATAACAGATAGGGAAAAAAATTGGGAAAAAGAAATAATAGTTCTGCAAGAGAATCACAAGGGTAAAGGTAGCAGCTTGAAAAAGGAAACACCAAAAAAAAAGAAAGAAAAAAAATGAACAAAAATTTACTGAAGAAAATACCCTAAAAATAAAATTAGACAAATGGAAAAAGATAAAGAAAAGCTAACTGAAGAAAATAACTCCTTAAAATTATAATTGGACAAGTGAAAACTAATGAATTTATTGGACATCAAAAATTAATCAAAAGAATGAAAAATAAAAGAAAATGTGAAGTATCTTATTGGAAAAACAACCAATTTAGAAAATGTATCTAGGAAAGATAGGATTTTTTTAGCTTTTTTTCAATATACATGCATAGATAGTTTTCAACATTTACCCTTGCAAAACCTTGTGTTCCAATATTTTTTCTCCTTCCCTTCTCCCCACCCCCTCCCTTAGACAGCAATTAATCCGATATAGGTTAAACATGTGAGATGCTTCTATATAGATTTCCACAATTATCATGCTGCACAAGAAAAATTTGATCAAAAAGGAAAACAAATGAGAAAGAAAACAAAAAGCAAGCAAACAACCACAAAAAAAACAAAAACATGAAAATACTATGTTGTGATCCACACTCCATCCCCACAATCCTCTCTCTGGATGTGGATGACTCTCCATCACAAGTCCATTGGAACTGGCTGAATCATCTCACTGTTGAAAAGAGTCATGTCCATCATAATTGATCATCACATAATCTTGTTATTGCTGCATACAATGTTCTCTTGGTTCTAGTAATGTCACTTAGCATCAGTTCATGTTAGTATCTCCAGACCTTTTTGGTATTCCATAATATTAATATACCATAATTTATTTAGCCATTCTCCAATTGATGGGCACCCACTCAGTTTAGCAAAGATAATTTGAAAATTATTGTACAACCTGAAAACCATCATCATAAAAAGGAACCTGAACATCATACTTCAAGAAATTATGAAAGAAAATTTCTCTGATATTCTAGAACCAGAGGGCAAAATAGTCATTGAAAGAATAGATGATTTCTAAAACTCTGAGCCCAAGGAGAAAAATATTGAAAGCTGCCAAAATGAAATAATTCAAATATTATGGAGCCATAGTCAGGACTAGACATGATTTGGCATCTTCAAAATTAAAGGATCACACAGGTTGGAATGTGATATTCCGGAAATCAAAGGGGCTAAAACTACAACCAAGAATCACCTCCCTGGCAAAATTAAGCATAAGCTCTGAGAGGAGAAAGGAGGGGATATTCATTCAATGAAATAGAAGACTTTCATTCTTCATGATGAAAAGATCAGAGTTGAACAAAAAGAAAAAGGTGTATGTTATTCTTTCTTTGAGCTAATTGATGAGAGTAAGGTTCAAGCAATACCTACTGCCCACTTTCCCATCTTCCCCTCCATTCCATCCATTGTAACACATCTTTTGTACCTGTTCATGTGAGATACTTTAAAAAAACTCATTATTTGGGGCAGATAATTGGTGTAGTGGAGAGAGCACCAGCCCTGAAATCAGGAGGACCTGATTTCAAATCTGGTCTCAGACACTTAACACTTCCTCGCTATGTGACCCTGGACAAGTCACTTAACCCCAATTGCCTCAGCAAAAAAAAAGAAAAACCTCATTATTTGACATAAACTTCTGGGAAAATAGAAGGAAAATATGGCAAAAACTAGTATCTTACACCATATACCAAGATATTGGTACCTGATTTAAACATAAAGTATTATACCATAAGCAGATTGGGAGAGCAAAAAATAGTTACCTGTCAAATCATCAGAGAAGGGCATAATTTATGGACAAAGAGAACATTATGAAATATGAAATGGATAATTTTGACTATATTAAATTTAAAAAATTTTCTCAAACAAAATCAATTCAAACAAGAAGTAAAGCATAAAGCTGGGAAGGATATAGAAGGTCTGTCTGATGAAGGTCTTGTTTCTCAAATATATAAAGCTTTAAATGAAATTTATAAGAATACTAACTATTCCCCAATATATAAATGATCAAAGGATATAAACAGGCAGATTCCAGATTTAAAAAGTGCTTTAAATCACTATTGCCTAGAGAAATCCACATTTAAAACAACTCTGAAGTAGCACCTTACTCTTATCAGATTGACTAATATGACAGAAAAAGAAAATGATAAATGTCAGAGAAGATGTGAGAAAATTAGCAATACCAATGCACTGTTGTTGGAGTTGTAAACTGATCCAACAATTCTAGAGGATAATTTGGAACTATGTCCAAAGGCATACTTCCCAAAGGGCTATCAAACTGTGCATATTATTTGATCAAGCAATCCTATTGCTAGGTCTCTATCCCAAAGACATTATAAAAAGGGAGAAAGGACCTATATATGTGAAAATAATTATAGCAACTCTTTTTTTGCCATAAATTCTTTTTAAATAGTATTTTATTTTTCCAAATACACACAAAGATAGTTTTCAGCATTCACCTTTGCAAAATCTTGTGTTCCAAAAATTTTTCTCTCTCTTTGCCTCCCCTCCCCCTTCACAAGACAGCAAGTAATCCAATATAGGTTAAATATATGCAATTCTTCTAAACATATTTCTATATTTATCATGCTGCGCACATGCACACACATGCATGCACACATGCACACACACACACACACACACAATCTGGTCAAAAGGTATTAAAAAAACAAGAAAGTGAAAAGGCATGCAAACAAATAACAAACAACATATGCTTTGATCCACATTCAGTCTCCATAGTTCTCTCTCTGGTGTGGATGGCACTTTCCATCACAAATTCATTAGAATTTCCTTGTATCACCTTATTGTTAGAAATTTTATGTGGTGGCAAAGAATTGGAAATTGAGGGAATGTTTATCAATTGGGGAATGGTTAAATGAGCTGTGGTATATGAATATAATACTATTTTGCTATTAGAAATTATGAGCTGGTGAATTTCAGAAAAACCTGGATTTACATGAATTGATGTTAAGTGAAGTGAGCAGAACCAGGAGAATATTGTAAAAAGTAATAGCAACATTGTAAAATGATCAACCATAATTGACTTAGCTCAATTGTCTCAGCAAGACAATGATCCAAGACAATTCCAAAAGACCCATGATGAAAAATACTATTCACATCCAGAGAAAGAACTATGGAATCTGAATGCACATCAAAGCATACTGTTTTGACTCTGTTTTTTTTTGTTTGTTTTTTGTGGCTTTTCCCTTTTGTTCTGTTTCTTCTTTCACAACATAACTAATGTGGAAATAAATTTAATATGAGTGCACATGTATAACCTACATCAAATTGTTTGTTGTCTTGGCAAGGGGGAATGGAAGGGAGGGAGAAAATTTTGGAACTTAAAAATTTATTTTTAAAATGAATGTTGAAAACTATCTTTACATGTAATTGGAAAAATAAAATAGTTTTTATTTTTAAAAAGAAGAAATAACAAGCAAAAAGATTTCAGAAAAACCTAGAAAGACTTACTGAACTGATGCAAATTGAAGTGAGCAGAACCAAGAGAATATTGTACACAATAACAATCATATTGTACAATGATCACATATGAATAACTTAACTTTTCTCAGCAATACAAATTTCCAAGGTAATTCTGAAGGACTCAAGATGAAAAATGCTATCAATATCCAGAAAAAAAAATGAAGAAGTCTGAATACAAATCAAAGCTTACTATTTTCACTTTTGTTATTTTTTTTCATGGTTCTTTTCTTCTGGCCTGTTTCTTTCACAACATGACTAATGGAAATATGTTTTACATAATTGCATATGCATAATCTATTTCAAATTCCTTACTCTTTTAGGGAAGGGATGGCAAGAAAAGGAAGGGAAAAACTTGGAAGTCAAAGTTGTTTAAAAATGAACAGTAAACCTAGTCTCTACATGTTATTAGAAAAAAATAAAACATTATTTAAACAATTTTTAAAAAGAGGTATCTTGAACAGAGCTTCAAAAGTTTACCTCACTTTTCTAGTAAATTAATTTTTCCAATCCTTAATTTACTGTGTTCTCACCAAACTAAAGTGATTAATTACCCATTTGTCACAGTGAAATTTTAAGTTCTTCTTAAGATAATTGGAATATAGGATGGCAAAAAGGGGGGATAAGGAAACACTAATTAACTATTCATCAATTTGAGATAATGTCATTTTATGTCTATTTCATTTCCACAATAATTTTAAATAATGAAGTCCAAACATTAAAGATATATGAATGGTTCTGTGATGAGATCATCCTTGGGGATACTCTTTCCATAGTGTCAATCATAATTATCTATTTCTTTTCCTTTTCTGTTTATGTTTTCCATATCTTCCTAGAAATCTTAGAGGTTTCACCCAACATACTCGGAGCCTTTACTTAGCGTCCTTTACCTTGTTTGTGTAGCACACAAGCCATTTATCTGTTATATCTGTTGTTTACTATCCAACCTTCTTTTCTGGTGATACATGATTTTTCTGATGACATATTTAATACTACTTTTCCATCCCAATTTTTCAATGGTCATATGTTGCTACCTATTCACACGTGCCATGCCCATCCTCATTGCCTGACCTGAATCATGAATTCTTCAAAGATTGTGGAATTCTGTGACTTGCATCAATACAACAATGATTTTTTCAAATATGTGTCCTTCAAGGAAAAGCACTGCATCTTTTCCCAATGGCAAAGAAGTTTATTCTTTTCCTGTTCAATTCTGAATTTTAAAAACTTAGATGTTAAAGAAAAATTTTTAATCTATGGTAAAGAAAATATTACAGAAAACCATATTTATTGATGGTATTTCAAACACCATGAAAACATTAGGAAAAAATCAAGTTAACTGTTAGCATGGAGGAATGTGCCATTCTATTGGTTTCTTTATGTTCCAAGTGGGATCTAATAATTTAGCATCTGAGCTAACATAATAATATTAACTCATAATAACTTTCTGGACTTGAGAAACCAATTGACAAATAGACTGTTTTTGTATCAACATCTTCAACTGAACTGGGGATCTTAGCTGATTAACTCAACTGATTTCTGTGAATCATAGAATCTCAAAGTTGGAAGGGTATCAGTTACTGCCTTGTCCAATCCAGACTTTTTAAGAATTTTCGCTATGATATCCTGACAAATGATGATCCAGCCTCCATCAAAATTTCTTAATCTGGGATCCAATGAACTCATTTTTTATATTTTATTAACTCTATTTTAATATAATTAGTTCCCCTTATAATTCTTTTTAATCTTATTTTATACATTTAAAAATACAATTTAGAAGGATCCTATAAGTCCCAGAAGATTGCAAAGAAGTCCATGACAGGAAAAAAAATTAAGAACTTCTGCTCTAAGTGAAGACCTTCTATAAGGGGGACCCATTACATCCTGCAATGAACTCCATTACAATTGTTAGAAAATTTGTCTTAGCATCAAACCTAAATTTTATCCTCTATAATTTTCACCCACTAATCCTAGGGCTGCCCTCTGGATTCAAGCAGAACAAATCAAATCCCTCTTTTACATAATAGTTCTTCAGATAATAAAAGATAGCTGTTATTCTATCATTAAGACATATTATTTAGGCTAGATACTTCCAGTTCCTCATATGGCTTTGTCTCCAGTTCCTTTGCCATCTTTAGATGCCATCAAGTTTGTCAATATTCTTCCCAAAATGTGGCATCCAGGATCCACAATAGATAGATTACATAGAATAGTGCAGCTAGAACATAGAACCTGTTAAGAGGACTGATATAAATAAGGTTGGAAAGACAGGTTGGAATCAAATGATAAAATTTGTCTGACAATGGTATATCCAAAAAGCAATTGCAATCAGTAAAGGTTTTTGAACAAGGTATATAGGTTGACATTCTTTCAAAACATTATTTTAGCAACTATGGGGAGTATTGACTGGAAAAGGGAGTACAATTAGGGAGACCAAGTAGAAGGCTATCCAGGTGAGTGGGTAAATAAGGACATGGATTAGGGTGGCATACATGTGTAGAAAAGGCCTTAGATAGGAGACATTACCAATCAACATTTATAAAGCACTTACCATGTCAGGCACTATGTTAGGATCATGATGGTAGCCTAAAAAAGAAATAGGGAAATATGGAGGAAAGATCAGTTTGGGGAAAAGATGATGAGTTCAGGTTTGAGCATCATGGGTTCAGTTTTATCTTCTTGTTCCCAGTTGGTTAGGTGGGCCTTATATTAGAGGCAGCTAAAAACAGCTCTCTTCCTCCAATTCAGCCTTTGCTCTGTTGCCATCATTATGACAAAAGTGATCATGGCATCTGTCTGAAACCTCTTGATGGCTCTTCAATATCTCTCAAATAAAGTTCAGATTCTTGGCATTCATAGCCTTCCATAATCTGGTAACAAACTACTTTTTCCATTTTAGCTCACATTCTTCTCTTATCCCTTCTCCAGCATCTTCTGTCTTAAAACTATGTCTCTGCCCCTTGCTTATCCTGAACAAAGATTAACCTGGAATAATGTTCTGTAAGGCCCACCCCTCCTCCCATTGGTGAGTTCCTTCAGAAGTGTCCATTTTGGGTAAAATATCAGACTTTGCCTTCACTCTCCCACTTCACTCTCCTCCTGGCCCTATTCATGACTTTTGGACTAAAAATCCAAGCCACTGTGCCAGCTACCTTTATCCCTGCCCCTACTTTTCAGCTGCCTTTTGTGTGCTCCTCTCTCTCTTAGAATGTAAACTCTCTGAAGGCAAGGACTCTTTTTTTCCCCTTGTATTTCTATTTTCAGCGCTTTGTTCAGTTCCTGATTGGCACAGAGTAAATGCTTAATAAATGTTTGTTTTCTTTCTTCAATCCATAGTAGACCGTTCCCTGCACGATTCAGTCTGTTAACTCCTGGATACATCAGCTAACCTCTATTTCCATCTGCTGAAATCTTTTTCACATTTTAAAACCTAGTTCATATTCTTTCTGTTACAAATTCTTCACTGATTCTCTGGGGCAGTAATGGTGTAACTGCACTAGACTAAATTACCACTGAGGTTCATTCCAACTCCAAGATCACCTTCCACTGGAGAACCTCTTTTTGGCATTTAGCACATATCCTTTTGCAATGTATGTATTATATACTCCTACCCGATCATGAGTTCCATGAGCACATGTATGGAGACTGTCTTATTTAAACTGCTTCACTCTCCCAATGCCAAGAATAGTACTTTTCAGAGAATAAGCATTTCATGCATGTTTATTAAAGTCTGAGCTTTTCTCTTCACCCCAATAGTTTTCATCATTTAGGTACAGTCACACACTCAACAAAACAACTAAAAATAACTTCTGAAAATAATAACTGCATTCAAAAAGCTTTTTGGAATGGCTGTTACTGGCCAGCATTGTGTTGGATGCTGTAGAGAAAATGGCCTGTGTTAAGGAAGCTTATGAGTTATATGAGGAGGCAAGATTTAGGTAAACGAAGCAATCAGGGAATAATTACCAAACATTGCAGAGGCAAATGCAAGACAAGGGGGTACAAAATTCCTATTAATTCTCCTGTTGTTTCTAGTAAGATTAAATAAAATAAAATCTCAGAATCTGTATGGTATTAACTACCATTTAATGCTCTTAAAGAAAAGAAGTTATTTCTCAATCCTCATTCTGATTGGTCTCTCAGTACCATGTTAGAAAGTTGACCAACTTCTTGTCCTGGATAGTCTGTCCTCTCTGGGTTTTCAGGATTCTGCTCTGTCTGTCTGGCTCTGTATCTCTATATTTCTGTCTGTCTCTGTGTGTGTCTCTCTGTCTCTCTGTCTGTCTTTCTATCTCTGTCTCTCTGCTTCTCTCTTTGTCTGTAACTCTGCCTCTATTTCTCTTTCTATCTCTGTCTCTGTCTCTGTGTGTCTCTGCATCTTTCTAACTGATTCCTATCCTATTGTCTCTAGGATTAACATATACTCATATGTTTGACATTTAAAGCTCTTCACAACCTTACCCCTTCCTTTCTCTGAAACTTTATAACACATTATTCCTTTCCATGCATTCTACAATGCAGCCATACTGCCCTATTCTTTGTTCTTAGCATACAATATTTCATATTCACTTGAAAAGTTTCTTCCCCTTCTCCCATCCACCCCACCTTACCTGCAGTGCTCTCCCTCCTCACTTCCTCTTCCCAGACTACTTGGCTACATTCAAGACTCAGTTTAAATGTCATCTTTAGGAGATTTTTTTCAGGTTCCCGACTCCTAGTGTCTTCTTCTCTGAGACTGCCTTGTATCTATTATCTATGAATCTTATAGGTACCAATTTATATACATGCAGTTTCCTCCACTAGAATATAAACTCCTTGAGTCCAAGGACTGTTTTTTTTTTTAATTTTTCTTCATATCCACAAACATGAGTCCAAACATTCAATAAGCGTTTGTTGATTGATTGATTTCTTATTACTTCCTATGGTTTGTTTCTCCATGGTTGTTTCCTTAGGCTAAGTAGATGTTCAGGTTTCAAACATTTTGGCATGCTTTTAGGATTTCCATTTACATTGACATAGAGATTCTCTCACTAAAAATAATATAACTAACATTTGAATTATTATCATAGTATATTAGGAACTTACCAAAATACCATCTTTATGGCTTATATTGTAGGATGTTGAAACAATGTTATAATGACACCATTTGGGAATATTTGCTTGTAAATGCCCTTGAACATCATCCAAGATAGATTTCTATCATATCTGTTATCTATGAATCTTATACGTATCAATTTATATACATGCAGTTTCCCCCATTAGAATGTAAACTCCTTGAGTCCAAGGATTGTTTTTTTATTTTTCTTGATATTCACAAATATGAATCCAAACATTTAATAAGTGTCTGTTGATTGATTGATTTATCACTTCCTCTGGTTCATTTCTCCATGGTTGTTTCCGTAGGCTAAGCAGATATTCAGGTTTCAAACATTTTAGGATGCTTTTAGGGTTTCCATTTACATTGACATAGAGATTCTCTCACTAAAAATAATATAACTAGCATTTTAATTGTTATCATAGTACATTAGGAACTTATCAAAACACCATTCTTATGGCTTATATTATAGGATGCTGAAAATGTTACAATGAAACCCTTTGGGAATATTTATTTGTAAATGCCCTTGAATAGCATCCAAGACATATTTTTATCATATTGATTTTCCATCCCATTATTTGTTCCCTTACAATAATGTTCCACTTCTCATGTTTTCTGTATTTATGGGATACTTATTAAAATACTTCTCAGAATAGGAGCAAACAAACTCAAATGATTCTGAAAAATTTCCTTTGACTTTGTAATTCACCTCTTTAATAGTTATGTTTCTATACCCCACAGGAAATCTGTTGTCTGATGTTTCAGGGACCTTTCATCAGACAGAGAAGATTCAATTATCTTACTGAGAAGGGATGTCAGCAGATTTACAGAGCTAGAACAATAGATTTTCTGAGCCCTGCAGTGTTTCCCTTCCCTTGGAAAGTCTAACAACCAAACAAAGAGCTTGAAACAGAAAGACAATCAGAGATATGGCAGCTAATGGAAGCAAATTTCACCTTTTAAAAAAATGCAGATAAGTTTTATGGAAAATTTAAAACTTCAGTGTTATAATGGCTAATGCTTTTAAAAGTAATGACCGCAGTTACAACATGTCTGCATGCTGTATAAATAAGAACTAGAGTAAAGCATACTTGTCATAATGAAATATGATTTAAGTACACCACAGGGGAGATTAGAAGTAGAAGAGATTTCATTTCATTGAGTTTCTGAATGAGCTTTCTTCCTGATTAATAAATGATAATGTGTCTAAGGTGCTTGCAAAAAGGACTTGAACAAAGATCAGACCAGATGGTTTCAGAGATTTTTTTACATACCTATGTGCCCACAAAACACAGGTTTCTGTGTTCTTAGCACAAAACATTCCATATTCATTTGAAAAGGTTCTTTTCCTTCTCCCCCCATCCCACCTTACCTGCAGGGCTCTCCTTCCTTACCTTCTCTTCCCAGACTACCTGGCTACATTCAAGACTCAGTTTAAATGCCCTCTTTAGGAGACTTTTTCAGGTTCCCTGACTGCTAGTGCCTTCTACTCTGAGACTGCCTTGTATCTATTATCTATGAATCTTATAGGTACCAATTTAGCATATGGACTTCGAATTGTCAAAGTGAGTCAAGCAGTATCACTTTTCAAATAGCGACATATAAATAGTAGCTAATTCCCAACTGATTAGAATCTGACATTTTCTAATCATTCATATCACAGGGTCAAGAACTAAAAGGAGTCCTAGAGATCATATAGTCTAGCCTTCTCATTTTACAGAGGAAGAAATAGAGGCAAAGTGAGGTGAGTCACCTCAGGTAATAGTAGGTTGTTATTTGTCCTACATTTTCAAAGACAATCTTCATATCAGGGAGGTGGAGACATGACATGCAAGTGAATTGGATTTGAGTGAGGAAGGGCTATGCAAAGTCACCAGCTTCAATTTTTTTTTCTAAGACCATCTGGTTCCAATGGCAAAATATAGATTAGAATGCCTGAAGATGGCCTTGGATGCTTGAGAGATCTTGGCATTTTTAAGCTAAGGTCTTTAGTAGGTCTCAATTTGACTGAGGCAGCACCCAAACAATGATTAAAGCTAGATAAGAAATGAGACAGAATGGCCTCTTTTAACTAGTCAATAGATAGATAGGTAGGTAGGTAGATAGATAGATAGATAGATAGATAGATAGATAGATAGATAGATAGATA